>JARFIW010000249.1:0-116677 GCA_036346225.1 Platerodrilus igneus
CTCCTTGATTACTTATTACCCGTCCTTTCTTCTTTTTTCTCTTCTTGTTCTTTTTTCCTATCTATTATTGGTTCTTCGAGCAGGATAAAAGTTTTTTTTTGTGTTTTGTTGGGTGTTTTTTTTTGGTTTCTTTTGTTTTCGTAACTAGTTTTTTTTTAGTTTTAAGCGAATTTTCTTTTGTTTGTTGGGTTTTTTTTTTGTTTGGTACTGCTCACTCCCGTACTGTTGCTTCCCTACACCGACCTTTTAATGTTGCCGGGGAGGATTTGTTACATTCATTTTCGACAATAGTTGGTAATTTTGTTTACATAAATTCCTTTTCTAGTATTAAATTCTCCAACAATACCCGATAGTGGTGATGTATGGCCGGTCTGACTTCAAAACGGTGCACGCGTACGTTTTTCAATGGAACATACGCGTGTACCATTTTGGAGCTAGACGGCCTTATGTTACTTTTAATGTAACATAAGTGTGGACACGTTTTGAAGTCAGACCAGCTTGTATTACTTACAATGGCACATACGTGTGTGACTTCAAAACGTGTCCACACGTATGCTACGTTGAAAAAATGTAAGTGCGTGCAGAAAAAATGTGAAGCTGTTTTGAATTCGGTTTCTAGCGAGAAGTTATAAGTTAGGTCAGATTCAAAATATCGCATCTTATTCAATTATATTTAATTAAAGTAGATTTGTAATAATTACCTAATCAACCGTCCGTCGAGGGCCTGTAAAGACCAGTCAAGACGGTTAATTAAGGCCAGGCAGACTAAACTCAGCGGCGTAGGTCGTGGTTCAAACTCTTAACTAAACCCTTGCTTGTACTTACCAAATATGCGATATGGATAAAAATCATCGATACATATATTAACAATTTATAATAAACATGGGCGCCAATCAGCGGAAAGGCACTGATACCTAATAAAAGTAATCATGAAATAAACTTCATAGTTTAGAAAAAAGAAATAACATTTTATTATACCATCGACTGTCCGGAAAAGCATATATATACACAAATAAATAAACAGTCTTGAACTCGAAATGAAATAGGGCCTACAGGGCCCACTATTCCGACATAAAATAAACGTAATTCTATCTAACCTAATTGATATCTAGGGACGTGCACGTCGTCACGTATACCTAACCTTAGCCTAACTATGATTAACTTTACCTTTAATTAATTTAACAAAAGCACTAATAAGATTGCATATCCTATTTTTAATTGTTTACAGATTACTTGTTTTACAAGCCACTATGCTAATTGATAAAACAGAACTAAAATTCCAAATAGACGCAATACCACACCTTATCAAATGTCTGCATCAGCGTTTAATACAAAAGTACAAGAATCTATTTTAAAATTATACTAATAAAATTAATATTGTGCACAGATGCAATATATTACAAAAAGTATTTGTAAGTATAGTATAAAAGCGAAACGTTATTTATAAAAATATATTAATGCTGTACATCTTGTGTTAAACCATTTCTTACTTTTACAAAGAAAACAACAATGAAAAGTCTTTGTAACCAACCATTTGTAAATATTCATAACACAAAACAACAAAATAACTTCGCGGGCAACGTTGTTCATAAAGAAGTAACAATTATTTGACAGGCCCGATAATGTATGTACACCGGTACTCAGAATTAATACTCAGGTTAACTCGTTACAATTCAATAAATCGATGTAGAATCAGAAGGAAATTTATATCAAAGTGTTACTTGCATTATTAAAAATAAATGTCCTTTCAATCAAAATAAGTACTTACGTGTTCAAAGCACACTCAAACACGTCTTCACTCAAAGACACACATCAAAAAAAGCCAAGAATCATTGCTGTTTCTTTACATCTGCAACCACATTCCTGAAGCCACATTCCTGCAAAAACCCCAATGAATTCGTCCGGTCCTGCGGCCATAGGCCGCACCATATGTTTAAATACCAGAAACTAAACCCTCTCACTACATTGTATTGTAAATATTATGCGATCTCAGGTACCGTAGATGTATAACGAAAGCTTTTAAAATATAGAAGAATTCGCTTGTATGAGGTTATTCCACCACGGTGTATGCAGGCTTTGTAAAACGTACATATAATTCCACCACGATTCGTGAAATATACAAGTGATAATTAAATTGTGTCAACTATTAATACTATAAGAATTGGTACGCAGTAGCGTAACATTATATAAAAATAATTATAAAATTTATGCTCAACAAAGCGATTGAAAATCGGGTTGTTACACACCCCACAAAAGTTGAAATTGCGGGAAGAAATTTCAACCCTTCAACCTCTCAACGTAAGGAAACCATACTAAACACATTTTGAACTTGAAATACGTTAAATTCACCAAGTAAAAAACGGGTTAAAAAAATTTTAAAAAAAATGGGAATTTAATAAATTTTATTTTAAAATTTTTAAAAAAAAAATTTTTTAAAGAAATTTTAAAAGGAAAAAATTCAAAATTTTCAATTTTTTTGGGTTTTTTAAAAAAATTTTTTGGGGGGAAAATTTAAAGAAAAAATTTAATTTTTTTAAAAACTTTAAATTTTAAAAAACCAAATTTACCGGGAAAAAATTGGGCAATTTTTTTAAAATTTTTTAAAATTATAAATTTTCCCTTTTAAATTTATTTTAAAAAAAAAAACGGGAAAAAAGGGGGGGTTTTAAAAAATTTGTTTTTTAAAAGAAAAAAAGTTTAAAAATTTTGGGATTTAAAATTTAAAATATTTTTTTTTAAAAATTTTTTAAAAAAATTTTAAAATCCCAAAAAAAATTGGAAATTAATTACTGGCCCAAATTAAAAAATAAGGAAAATTTTAAAAAAAATAATAAATTTTAAATTAATTAAAAATGCAAATTTTAAATTTTTAAAAGAAAAAAATTAAAAATAAAATTTTTAAACCAATTATCAAAAAAAAAAAATTTATTTTTTTTTTGGGGGTTCAAAAAATTTAAATTTAAAATTTTTTAAAAAAAAATTGAAAATTAAAAATACCCTTTTAAATTTTTAATTTTAATTTAAATTAAAAATTTTTTTGGGAGAAAAAATTTAAAAAAAGGAAATTTGTTTTAAAAAATAAATTTAAAATTTAAAAATTTTTATTTTTTTTTAAAAATTGTATTTTAAAAAAATTTACTTTTGAATTTGAATTATTTTTCCCTAAAAGAAAAAATTTGGGGGAAATAAAAAACATTTTTTTTAAAAAAAACTTTAAAAAGGGAAAAAAAGTTTTTGAAGAAAAACAAGGGTTTTTAATTTAAAAAATAAAAAAATTTTTTGAAAAAAAAAACCTTGATTTTTAAAGGGATTAAAAAAGGGCCCATTTTAAAAATTTCAAAAAAATTTTGCTATTTTTTTTAAAAAAATATTTTTTTAAAAATTCAATTCCAATAAGGGTTTAAGGGAAAATTTCCCCTTTTATTTCAAAATTTAATTAAAAGGATTTTTTTAAAGGGGGGAAAAATAAACATTTTTAAAATTTTAAATTCTTTTTAAAAAAATTTCATAAAATTTTTTTAAATGTTTTAAAGGGAAAAATTTGTAAATAAATTTTTTGAAAAATAATTTTAACTTTAAAGTTTAATAAATAACCTTTTAAAAATTTTCCAAATTTTTAAACAGGTTTTTTAAAAAAAAAAAAAAAATTTTGAAATTTTTCTTTTTATTTAAAAATTTTAAACAGGTTTTAAAATTTAAAACAAAAGTTTTTCCCAATTTTTTGGTTTAAAAAATTAAAAATTTTTTTGGTTTTAAAGGTTTAAATTAACCTTTTTTTTAAAAATATTTTTTTTTGTTTTTAAAAGAAAAGAAATTAATTTTAAAAAATTTTTGGGAAAAATATCTTTAAATTTTAAAAATAATTTCAATTTTTAAAATTAAAATAAAAAGAAAAACAAAAATTTTAAAAATTTTAAATGGGTGGTTGTTTTAAAATTTAAGAAATTTTTAAAAAATTTTCCAAATTTTTTAAAATTAAATTTTTCCTTAAATAAGTTAAAAAAAAGAAAGCTTTAAATTAAAAGGAATTTGCCAATAAAAATACTAATGCCAAAGAAGTTATTTAAAAATTTAAAATAAAATTTTTTAAAAAATTAAAACGTAAAACCCAAAAATTCCGTTTTTGAAAATTTTTAAATATTTTAAAAAGAAAAAATTAAAAATTTAAAAATTTTTTAAAGAAGAACTTAAAAACCCCCAAAAAAAAAAAAAAAGAAAAAAATTTAAAAAAAAGGAAAAAGGGAAAAAAAATTTGGAAAAATTTAAACAAAAAAAAACAAAAAAGTTTTTTTAATTACAAAAAAAACTTTTAAAAAAAAAAAACTTTTAAAAAATAAAACCCCCTTTTATTCAACTGGAAAAATACTAAAAAATTTTTTTTAAATCCCAAAAAATTCATTTTAACCATTAAATTTATTCAACATATGCATTTAACCTAAAACAAAAAAAAAAGGGGGGAAATTTGAAAAATTTTTTAAAATTTAATTAAAATTTGAGGAAATTTAAAGTGGTAAAAACCGGAACGGGAATATTTAGGACCCCGTATAGTTACAGGTGAAAAAAATTTAAGGTATTTGAAAAGCTTTCTTTAAATCAATAGAGGTTAAGTACCTGGCATTGCGAAACCTATCAAGTATGTCATTTAAAAATGGAAGAGGATACGCATCTTTTTGTTACAGAATTCAATTTTTTGCATCAAAGCAAACACTAAATTCTCCTGACTTCTTCTTAACCAACAGCATCGGCGAATTCCAAGGACTAGAACTCGGGCTAATAATGCCTTGAGCCAGCATCTCATCAATCTCTTTATTTGCATGTGCTAGCATGGCAGGTGATAAAGGATAATAACGTTGTTTAATTGGAATAACATCGCCAGTAATAATAGTATGAGTGACTTTATCAGTTCGACCCAATTCTGGACGATCAAGTAAGTTAAATAAAGAAATAATACGATTCAATTCGGATTTTGACCTTCATCCAATTCATCAGCACATTTAATCATATGAAAAGTATCAATTTCAGAAGAACAAGCAAAAATTCTTTTGTAGAAAATCTACTTTAATTTCAAATAATTGGCAAAAATCTACACCAAGGGTAAGGGCATTCTCAATTGTATCAGAAACCAAAATTGATAATTCATGAGTGAGACCATTAACACAAAGTGGCAAAGTAATCTTACCAAGAATAGACTGTGAAGTACCATCAGCCGTAGAGGTGACGAAAACTCATCGTTACGATTTAATTTTAAATCGTATTTGTCAATTAAAATATTCCCGATTTCCTAATATCGTGGTCGTTGCGCCAGAATCCAATAGAGCAACTAAATTATCGTTAAAAATTTTAACAGCGATATGAGGTCTGGAATCTCTTTCAGAATTATAGAAATTAGAAGAAATTTTAGTAGTTTGTAAAAATTTTGACTTTTGAAGCCAATCGGGCCAAATCTTTTTGTCAACCAGCGCAAATTTTGGTGAAGAGGTACATCGGCTAAGGAAATGACTCTTCGAAACTAGTTTTTTGACTTCTGGGAGCATTTTGGACAATCCAATGAAGTAACATCGTGTTGTCCGCACAAATAACAAAATAATGCGCGCTTTTCGGCACAGGTATGAAATGAATGACCTAATTTTTTGCAGTTGAAACAAATTGTAGTAGACTTGGCAGTATTCGTTTTTGAGAAATTAGAAATATCAGTTCTTGCTACTATATTTTTTGTAGTAGGTGAAACAAGGACCCTAGGATTTGAACTGAATGGCAATCTGTTGGAAGTGGGAAGCTCCTCGACAGGTGCATGTCGTAATTTAATACCTTCCAAGGTTTTACATAAAGAGATTAGGTGCGAAATGTCCGTAACCTCAATCAAAGCCAATTGAGTGGCATAAAAAGATTGCAAATTTCTTTTAATAATTTTCAGTTGTTCGGAGTTTGCAATAGCTTCATCCAATTGAGCAAATAAATTTACCATGGTAGAAATATAAACAATAGGAGACTCTTCAATTTTTTGTTTCGCGCCTTTATGTCGGCCAATAAATTTTCATTGTAGTCCTCGGGGAGAAAGTCTTGTTTAAGTTTGTAAATTAATTCATCCCAGGAATGAACAGAGGAACGGGTGGCTCTCCAAGCCAAAGCCGAATCAGAAAATAGGTCAATGGCTCCTTCGAATAAATCTTCAGAAGAAACCTTCCGAGCAACCTGAAGCTCATTGCAACGTTGAATGAAAGATAAAACAGAAATATTTTCGGATCACCCGTAAACTGGAGACCCCATTTATAAATCGGAACCGCTGAACGAGTTCTATTAAGCGAGTCAATTAAGGTACTAAGGTCCTTAGTTGAAATACCAACTGAAGGCTCAGTGTGGGTGACAACGTTGGACGTAGAAGGTAGGTCTTTCCGGTAGGAACATGAGTAGAGTCGCGATTAACACCTAAAGAAAAATACGTAAAGTTAGAATTAAATTCTTGTTCTTCATGGACTTGCTCTAACATTTCAATAGACTTAATACAACGAGAAAATATTTGTGAATGAAATGAAGAATATTCTTCATTGAAGGTTGTGTATGTTAACCTTCGATAGACGTGTGAAAGTCTGGTATGCAACCGTAAATATTCATTTTCTTAGGAGTAATTTTATAAGAATGAAGCAAGGATTCCAATTCATTAATTTTTGTTCTAAACAATTTAATTCGTCTTTTGATTAATTTGAATTTTTCGTAGTTAGAAAAATTGAAACATCCATTTTTCTAATGCAAGTTTGGAACGTAATAATTTTCTTTTAACATCAACAGTTTTATCAGAAGGATCTGAATTTCGAATTAATAATTCGTGACTCAGCTCGTCAGCTTTTAAAGACTCTACTATAAACATTTTCAATAATAATATCAGTTCAATAAATTCAAAATACACGCATATGTTAACTCCACAAAAATTATAATGTACATTCAACCAAGTAAAAGCAAATGCTTCAGCACAACAATTCAAAAGTGTCTGCGTTAGTACAATTATGTTTGAAAAATTGAGCAACGTAAAAACGATACAAAATTCGAGCCCCAAGCGTTAGGCGGTAGTGTAATAATTACCTAATCAACCGTCCGTCGAGGGCCTGTAAAGACCAGTCAAGACGGTTAATTAAGGCCAGGCAGACTAAACTCAGCGGCGTAGGTCGTGGTTCAAACTCTTAACTAAACCCTTGCTTGTACTTACCAAATATGCGATATGGATAAAAATCATCGATACATATATTAACAATTTATAATAAACATGGGCGCCAATCAGCGGAAAGGCACTGATACCTAATAAAAGTAATCATGAAATAAACTTCATAGTTTAGAAAAAAGAAATAACATTTTATTATACCATCGACTGTCCGGAAAAGCATATATATACACAAATAAATAAACAGTCTTGAACTCGAAATGAAATAGGGCCTACAGGGCCCACTATTCCGACATAAAATAAACGTAATTCTATCTAACCTAATTGATATCTAGGGACGTGCACGTCGTCACGTATACCTAACCTTAGCCTAACTATGATTAACTTTACCTTTAATTAATTTAACAAAAGCACTAATAAGATTGCATATCCTATTTTTAATTGTTTACAGATTACTTGTTTTACAAGCCACTATGCTAATTGATAAAACAGAACTAAAATTCCAAATAGACGCAATACCACACCTTATCAAATGTCTGCATCAGCGTTTAATACAAAAGTACAAGAATCTATTTTAAAATTATACTAATAAAATTAATATTGTGCACAGATGCAATATATTACAAAAGTATTTGTAAGTATAGTATAAAACGAAACGTTATTTATAAAAATATATTAATGCTGTACATCTTGTGTTAAACCATTTTTACTTTTACAAAGAAAACAACAATGAAAAGTCTTTGTAACCAACCATTTGTAAATATTCATAACACAAAACAACAAAATAACTTCGGGGCAACGTTGTTCATAAAGAAGTAACAATTATTTGACAGGCCCGATAATGTATGTACACCGGTACTCAGAATTAATACTCAGGTTAACTCGTTACAATTCAATAAATCGATGTAGAATCAGAAGGAAATTTATATCAAAGTGTTACTTGCATTATTAAAAATAAATGTCCTTTCAATCAAAATAAGTACTTACGTGTTCAAAGCACACTCAAACACGTCTTCACTCAAAGACACACATCAAAAAGCCAAGAATCATTGCTGTTTCTTTACATCTGCAACCACATTCCTGCAGCCACATTCCTGCAAAACCCCAATGAATTCGTCGGTCCTGCGGCCATAGGCCGCACCATATGTTTAAATACCAGAAACTAAACCCTCTCACTACATTGTATTGTAAATATTATGCGATCTCAGGTACCGTAGATGTATAACGAAAGCTTTTAAAATATAGAAGAATTGTTTATGAGGTTATTCCACCACGGTGTATGCAGGCTTTGTAAAACAATATAATTCCACCACGATTCGTGAAATATACAAGTGATAATTAAATTGTGTCAACTATTAATACTATAAGAATTGGTACGCAGTAGCGTAACATTATATAAAAAATAATTATAAAATTTATGCTCAACAAAGCGATTGAAAATCGGGTTGTTACAGATTCTGATTTATGTTTTTACTTTTGTTTAGAGGCTGCAAATACACATAGGCCGGTATGACATCAAACGTGTGCACACGTATGCTACGTTAAAAAAATGTAGGTGCATGTAAAAAATGTGGAGCTGTTTTGAATTTGCAATAGATGTTTTCTAGCGAGAAGTTATGAAGTAGATTCAAAATATCACACACGTATGCTACATTGAAAAAATGTAGGTGCGTGCAGAAAAATGTGGAGCGGTTTTGAATACGGTTCTCTAGAGAGGAGCTATAAAGTAGGTCAGATGGGTCACTTTGCAAATACACATAAGCCGGTCTGACTTCAAAACGTGTCCACACGTATGCTACGTTGAAAAATGGAGGTGCGTGCAGAAAAAATGTGGAACTGTTTTGAATTCGGTTCTCTAGCGAGAAGTTATAAGGTAGGTCAAATTCAAAATATCGCATCTTATTCAATTATATTTAATTTAAGTAGATTTTGACTTATGTTATTACTTTTGTTTAGAGGCTGCAAATACACATAGGCCGGTATGACCTCAAACGTGCCCACACGTATGCTACGTTGAAAAAATGTAGGTGCATGTAAAAATATGGAGCTGTTTTAAATTCGCATTAGATGTTTTCTAGCGAGAAGTTACATAGTAGGACAGATTCAAAATATTACACACGTATGCTACATTGAAAAACTGTAGGTGCGTGCAGAAAAAATGTAGAGCGGTTTTGAATTTGGTTCTCTAGAGAGAAGTTATAAAGTAGGTCAGACGGGTCACTCTGCATATACACATAGGCCGGTCTGACTTCAAAACGTGTCCACACGTATGAGTTGTATCCTATGATCGCTAATAGGATCGTCCACTATGGCCAGCTTTACATTAAAATTAGTACAGTTTAATATAATATAAAAAGTGTTCTGGAGTGACTTGTATGTCGCGTAGGAGTTGAAGTATTTATGATATGAAAGCCTCTTGATTCAAACATGCCACTGAGTAATCGCTGCTTGATATTCTTTTTCCTTTAAATCTATATTTAGATCACCAACAATCTAAACGATTTTTTTATTACTATTTAATTCATACAATATATCATCAAGTACCTGCAGTAGTTCCTATTATGAATAATCAAGCGATCTATATATGACTCCAATTATAATACTACTATTTATCAACAAAAAAAGCATGGAACATATATTATTTACCTTATGCAGGATTAGATAATTATGATTTTCTTTAATAAGTATACCTGCATCTCTTCCCCTTTTGTTTCTGCTTTCAAAAACGGCTACATATCCATTTATATTATAATATTCTTCACCCGATGAAAAACATGTTTCCGTTAACGCAATGATATTAGGCATCTTAAGCTTTGTAACAAGATTTTTTAACTCGCTGATCTTGTTTTTTAACAAATACACATTTATATATAAAATATTAAAACTATCAGTAGTATCACTGTAAGTTTCAAAAGCATATTTGCAAGCTGCTTACTATTTCTCCATTAAATATATGTATCACTGGTGAAGAATTGTTTTTTTTAAAGAAAACCTTACCACTTTTTGTCCAATAATATTTGTAAATATTTGTTTTTTTACTTTATAGGCTATATTGAATAAATTGCGATTTTGAAAGGTTAACTGCTCATTCAAATAGATTTTAGTATTACTAGTTTTCCCTTGAATATGCTTTAACATACTGGAATCTAGCTTACTGTTTTTGAAGGATCAAGAAAATGATTTTTGTTCTCCAAGGTAGAGAATTTAGCAGTAATTACGGGTCCTTCTTTTGTTTCCTTTTTGTAACAGCCAATTATGTCAATACCATCTAAATTGCGATCTAGTAGCTCGTTAGCAATTTCTTTGACTATATCCATAAGTCCTTCATTCTTTACTTGTGTTCCAATAATTTCCACATTACAATAGTATTCCTTTATCTCAAACCGATTGATTCGCTTTTCTAAATCATTAACTTTACTACGAAGTTAAAGAGTTTCTTGTTTAACCTCTTTCAACTCTTTTAATACTTTTCCATTATCTGTAGTTAGGACACCAAACTTGGTGCTTAGAAACTACATAGATTCTTCTAATTTTTTCATTGTCTCTAATAAATCGGAGGAATCGGAGGAGACAGATGATACACTTGAAATTGCACTATTTTCACTTCCTGCACTAACTTCACTTTTAGTACATGTAGAGTATTTTACTGAGTGTCTTTTCATAGTTTTACATTTCTTTGCAGAACTTTCGTGAAAATACACTATTTTACATTAAGTACACTTCACATATTCTTTAACCTTTTCTTACAGTAGAAATATATTTTATCTAAAGAGCAATTTTAGCATGTATTCTCAAACAGCTGATCAAAATGTGGAACCAATATCTATGGGTTATTTATTGCTGCCAGCTCATTAGGTTAATTGTCAACTACTAATTTCTTTTAAAGGAAACTAAAATTTGTGTATCTTTAAATTAAGTTAACGCGCTTGTTTTACTTTGAAATTAATAACTGTTGTGGAAAATTAAAATTATATACCTAGTAGTGTTTAGTAATTGTGTGGTAGAACTAGTTATCTGTGTCAAAATTTAATGAAATATAAAGGATGAAAGGCTAAATCTAAGCGTATTAAACAAAAATGTAACACAAATTTTGTATTTAATTTACAACTCGCTCTATCCTACTTATTATTGCAGTATTGTTGTTATACAAAAGCTTTTTGTTCTAGAGCAGCTACTACTTTGGCCAGTAATTTATAGAATCCAAAATTATTCAACACTCGCGCAGTCGTCTTTACCGTACATGGGTTTAAATACATCGCTTGGTAAGTACTTGGTGTGTCCGAACCAGCTAATGATACCTTTTGATTATTTAGGAAGTAACAGAATAATCTGATTTACAGGTCATAATCGAACGTGATATCAATCTTTGAAGTTGTGGATGTTGCTATACTTACCACTAGAATTCATTCTCTAAATGATGCATCTTAAAAAAAAGCGTCATGGTACAACAGTCGAAGCCGTAAATAACGAGGCTGATGGTCACTACGATAATAAAGGTAATATTTTACTGTGTGAGGAAATAATTAGTTTGCACATGAACCAAACATTTGCAAGTACATCTGAAACTAATCGGATTGAGCAAGTTTTTATTTTAAATCAACGTGAATCTACTTCATTATGTTCTAAAAACACGCATGGACAGCAAGGTAAAATTAATAAAAAGAATGTATCTTCGAGCGTGAATTTTGATAGAATGGCCGAGAGTGAATTTGAACCTATTCAGACTGAACTTCTGGAGGAGAATAATGCTCACATTGGTCCCCATATTCAAGAGATTAGAACTAGTGAAAGTAGTGAAAGTAACACTTTTTTTAGGGGTTAATGTTGATTTAAATTATGAAGTTGCTTTTTCGTGAGATGGTTGATACAAAGAATGCACTTGTACCTAAGCAGTTAACGTTTTTAATTTACAGATTGATAGTGTTATTAAAGATACTGGCAACGCTTCAGACTTCTAAAACATCCACATTTTAGCAGAAATGAATGGGCATTTGCGTGTTGTCACAAATCTTGTCTCGCCTCAAGACGAAAACCGATTCACACATAACATTTTTCAAAATGATGTGTGTAGAATGGAGTCCAAGTTCTGGGGGAGGTACTACCCCTTTGGGTGCTTGACTGCTTCGGAGATTTTTTGGTAAGTTTAGCTAAAAATTAAACGCGGTGAAGAATTTTGTTATGCTAAGCAAAAACGTACAAGTGGTAAAGAATTTTTAGCACCCCTCAAGAACTGTATTTTGTATGAAGTAGCAAATAACATTTAGAAAATGCACGAAATGTGATATAATGAATCTAATTTACAAAGTTTGCATGTTTAATCTTGTAAAGCCAAGTTGTTTATTTCTCATGATTTCATTACCAAGATAAAAAAACAAGAATTCGCAGCCGAAATCTAGAGTATAACCTCGTGTTTTTTTTATTGTAATTATAGCTATCTGGTAATATATATGCAAATCATATCGACATTCAACTTGTAAAATAATGGATTTAATTAACATAAGGTGTGATGCAAAAATATGTTAAGACAGGTATGTTGTATATTCTGTTCTTGATTACATCACCCCAAAATAATTTATACAATTACACTGAACTTGCAGTCGGATCTAACATATAACTTTTAGCTTTTATTATATTTAATTATACCCGTATGAATTTAAAATATATGCAAATTATATCACCTTTCATGGCGATTTATTTGCCTCTCAAAAAAAATTAATTTGATCTTATATCAAGGTGTTCTTGCTTACATTTGGCAATTTCAATATATTTACATATTTAAAGTGTGTGTATGCAAAAAAAACATGTTAAGACAGATCACTCGTTACTTTATTCATGTTTACATCACCAAAATAATTTATACAATTACACTGAACTCATACCCGGATCTAAAATATAACCTTAAAATGTATGCAAATCATGTCGTTATTTAAAACGTGGTGAAGAATTTGGATGGTGATGTAATCATTCTCAAATGCGGAATGGGATTCCATAAGGTATTCTAAACGGGGGCTTTGCACCCATTAGGTGATTGAATACTTCAGGGATTTTTAGGTTACGCAAAAACATGCACGTGCTGAAGAATCCTCCGAGAATTTCAAAAAATTATTTTTGTATTAAATATATAATGTTAAAAAGAAACACACATAATTTTAATGTTTTATTTACAAAAAAAATACATTCTTTATTTGTCTCTATCTTTTTGGGGTGGCGGTAGCAGATTCTTATTTGAATAAAATATAGATAAGACTTCCACATTAAGAAAAATGCATCTTAGTTAAATGTACGGGGATTTTATTAATTACAGTTTAGATTTAAAATAACAGCGATATATATGTTATTTAAGCGGTTCTTGTTCATATTTTAATTAAAGAAAGTAATGTTGTTTTTTATACAAGAATACTAAAATTCTTGCAAAAGGTTTTGTGAGACATTCAAGTTGGATTAATGTTGGAAAAGAACCAGACAATATAGCATAAAAAGCAATAAACCGACTTGTACCTTAATTTAATTGAATTCTAAAAAATATAATATGCATATCTATGGCAGGCAACGCAGCATACACCAATTATGTCCTCTTAGTGTAAAATTTTATTGTTAGGTGAATAACCAGCCATTTAATATGTAATATTTATTGCTACAAGCATGGTGATTATAATTTGCAATGTGCAAAATACCTTTTTTTTGTAAAAAGTCCGATTTAATAAAACACAATAAAAGGATTGTGGATTACTTACTTATTCTAGTTAAATTTTACACTGCTAGAGACACCAATTATTACTATTAGTACTAAATGTAGGTATAATAAATATTGTATTTCAGATGAGAGTATGTTCAAGGGACATTATTAGTTAAAAAGGCTTTGTAAACATGATTATTGAAATTATTAAAATTAAGGAATGTAAAGCAGAAATTTTTTCATAAAAGCAAATATGTTTTCTAAAAGATATGCATTTTTCCGTCCCCGTAAAATTTTGGTATATTGGTCAATTAAAAGATTTTGATGAATTAGCCTCATGGGTTCCCAACTATTAAAATTTCCTGAATTAGTTTTTAAATTTCTTATTTTCCGATTTATTGTTCTGAATTCCGTTTCACAATTTTCTTCCACGTACGTAATTTAGTATCTAAATTTGTAAGTTTGTCGTTTGTCTCACTTCCACATTTTTCTTGCTTAGATTTCACCTTTCCTACATGATCCCATACACAGTCGATTTCCTCCGTAATCCTCACAATTTTCTTTTGCATTTGTGCTTTCATTTCCGCAATTGTTTGATTGATTTCCCTTAATCCATCACTCAGAATTTTAATTTCTTTACCTAATTTTTCGCTATTTTCTTCGATTTTAGTAGTCATGTTTTTTATGGCGTCTTTGTTCTTGTCCATTTTACTATTCAGTGCTATCAAAATCTCCATCATTTTTGTTTCTTGAGGTCTGGCGTTCTTCGCTAGAACTCTTTTCCTGGATTATACTCTCTTGGGATCCTCTTTCCATTTTTGAAAAATTATATTTACACTACCTCTTAAATACTAAATTAAATCTGCTCAAATTTAATTAATGTACAAATTTCTCCGAATTTTTGATTTCGGTGATTTTTCTCAAAATAAAACTCTTTAATTATAGCCCTAGTTTAATTTAATAACTTTATTTTATGTTTAAGTCCCACGGTCGTATCGTCAAATTTATTTAATTTAATTCAAGCCCCATGCTTGGGCAGCCATTAAAAATTGATATGATAACTCCGTACTCGATGTATTAAACGTCTAACTAAACGCCACCGCTCTGTGTTCTCACTTTAATCTTTTTCTTTTATTATGCCATGGCTAACCCTTTTTAAATTACACAGAGTACACAACGTTACGATGATCAATTTTCATTTACCCCTTTATGATTACCTGTTTGAATTGATATAACGAAGTCAATCAACATTCATATAATGAAAAAAAATAATTTTTACACTTCACAATTTTTGAAATTCTTTAAATACAGCCTTTAATCATTTAATATTGCATGGATTAATTATCCCAAAATTTATTTCTTTTAATTTAAAGTAGAGTTACCAAAACTACACTTTTACAAAAAAAGCTGGAACGTTCGAGACCTCTTTGTGATTTATTACGTAAGTTTGAACGTATGCAATGTTTCTGTTGACTCTTTAGAAGTTGTAGATAAATTTAAAAAATTCAGTATTGAAATTTAAATTAAAAGATTCCTTAAAATTAAGTAGGTCTAACCTGCAATCTCCTGATATGTTGTTTCGTGTTGTGGATCAACACCCCCTTGTTATTCTCATTTGACACCAATGCTCTGCTTTGTTGAACCAAAATTTCAGTACGATCACCCCTTGTTTCCAAAATCACCTTGTGCTTTTTCTATATTTCTCTGTATCTGCCTTGAATCTCTTCCCTTAGATACCACTTCAAATTCCAAACTTCAGATCATAAATTAGCAGCGTATTGAATTGAATTGTCCCAGAATTGAACCAGAATTGTTCCATAATCAAAATTACTTTCGACGCTGATTAGCATTTGAATTGTTCCATAACTAGAACTATCGCCATGGATTAGAATTTGTATGCTGCAAGGATTGGAATTACATTTAGACGTAGATTAGAAGTCCTATATCATTATGAATATTTAATTTAAATTAATTACCCAAATTCTACTTACGTTTTCTAAAAAACACGGCAAAACTCTTCATGTATTCTTAACGCAGCACTATTTTCACTATTATATAAATTTTATTTAACTGACGCCTTAATTTCTGATTAAAAGTGTTGCAAATTCGACCTGCTTCAAGTTTAGAGTAAGCTGCCTTGTCACCGGTGGGTGTTATATAGCTTTTTTCCACTACATTTGGATTGGTTTTCCAAGCAGTCTTACAGATTGTGGCAGCCAACCACGTTTGTCTTTAATATTCCTAGTATTTTTAAGCTGACTTCTGATAAAACTCTCTCGGATTTTAATATCATGCTGTTATGTACTCTTGTTATCGTGTTCGGACTTTCAACTTACGTCTGTTGTTTTGTGTAGATAGCGCCTTTTGGATAATTGTACAAAATAAATGATGTAACTCTAATCACACTTCGGATATCTATCAACAATCTTCAAATTTAAATAAGGTTCAAAATAAGGTTTGAGTTACACGAGTCATGAGAATCGTCATAATACCCCCTTCCCCCCTCAACACCCTAAAACTAGTAGGCAAGGAGAAAGGGGTTAGGAGGGGGGCGGCGATTCAGTGAAAAACGATGTGCACCAGAAGTGTCTTGAGGATCGTCAGAATATACAATGCACACCACCTCAACAACTAAAAGAAGGCGCGGTGGGGGATCGATCGAGCAAGGATCGAAGTGCGTCAGAACATAGGTATATTGTCTACTATATATATATATAATTGTTGTGATAAGGGGTTGTTTAGGGTGTATTGTGTAGCAAGGATCGTGCAATAACCATAAATTGCAATAGGAATCTGAAAACTGCATTTAATTAGCAGAAAATTAAGTAATTCGTACATTATGTAAATAGCAAGCATTTAACACCCTGTATATAGACCATAATTTTTTTAAACGATGCAAGTAAGCATAACTAACAACAATAGAACGCGTACTTAGCAGAAAAATAGGTAATTCATACATTATGTAAATAGCCAGCATTTAACACTCTGTATATAGACCATTATTAATTTTAAGTAATGCCAGTGAGCATATCTTTCAACAACAGAAAGCGTATTCAAGAGAAATGATAGTACATGTAATTAAACACGCATTGAGAAATTCTAATTAGTTATAAAACAAATACGAAGATAAGAGATAAAACCTAACAAAGCTTTATGCAAGTATGCGGAAACAATAAACATTTTTGATAAGAAAACGCATTTGAAAACACGCATAAAGCTACATAAAGAAAAGTAGCATTGAAGTTACATCATTTGTTTTGTTCAGTTATCCAAAAGGCAATTTCCATACAAAACAAGGTCTGGCAAAGATAACAAGGTATCTATAGCAAATAGATATTACACGGAAAATTAAAGAAATGACATCAGAAGCAAGTTCGAAATGCATGAAATATTAAAGACCTGGTTGGGTGAGATATCTGCAAAACTGTTGAAAACCCAGCCCACATGTAAGTGGGAAGAGCCTATATTAATACAGAGAAATGATAATACGAGTCAGTTTATAACTCAGGCAGGGCGAAGCTGCGTCACTGTTAACCAGAAAGGCACGCGTAATTTAATATTTAATAGAACATTAAGTGTATTTTACAGTGATAAAGTGCAACGATTACGAAGAATTCTTTTGCCGTTTAACGTGAGTAGAATTTGGGGTAATTTATTTAAACTAAATATTAATAATAATAGGGCTTCGAATTGTTGGTACATTTTGAATGCTTCGAATCTATGATATAACATTTCGAATCTGTAATATAACATTTTTAATTTGTGGTACATTTCTAAATATTTGAAATTGGTGGTGTATTTCTGAATAATTCAAATATGCGTCGATAAGAACAATTCAAATCTGGGTCAATATAATATTTCAAATCAGCGTCGACAATTATATTTTGGTACAATTCTTGTACAATTTTGAGTTGCGAGATTCAAGGCATACAAAATAAAGAAGCACGAAGTAATTTTTGGAAAACGAGGGGTAACTGTACTCGAACACTGGTTTAACGAAGGAGAACAACAAAGGGGTGTTGATCCATAACCCGAACAACATGTAGCAGGTCAGATCTATTTAATATTAAAATATTTTTTTATTTAAATTTCAATACTGAATTTACTCAATTTACATAAAAATTGTAATGAAGTCAACAACTAACATTGCATACGTTAAACTTGTGTAATATATTATAGAGAGGTCTAGAACGTTCCAGGTTTTTTTGGTAAAAAATAAGGTAGTTTTTGGTGACTTTAGATTGAATTCAAAGTATATAAATTTTGGGATAAATAATACATATGATATTGACTGATTCAAGGGTGTAGTTAAATATTTTTCAAAAATTGTAAACAATCTTTCTTTTAATTATAGGAAACTAATTGACTTCGCTTTATCAATTCAAACAAATAGGTAATCATAAAGGGGTGGAGAAGAAAAAAATTGATCATCGTAACGTTTTGTACTCTGTGTAGATTAAAAATGGCTAGCCGTGGCATAATAGTAAACTTAGTAAGATTAAATTTCGTTTGAGAACACAGAGCGGTGGAGTTAAGTAAAAACGTCAAAACACCGAGTACGGCGTTATCATATAATATATATATATATATATATATATATATATATATATATTTTCCTTTTAGAATTTTGGAATGGAAACAAGGCATTCAATATTAAACTAAGTCTTATTATGTGTTTAAAAGAAAAGTACAGTATGGTGGAAATATTAAGAAATATTTCTATTGTCATCGCTCTGGCAATTACACTTTAAGTAGTAAAAATCGTCATACCCGAGTACAAGGTTCTAGAAAGATTGGTGCACAATGTCCTTCAGCAATTATTGTAACTTATAAAAATTCCCACGTCAACATATTGTTTATTAAAACACATGTTGGTCATGTAATTGGTGAATTAAAACATTTGAATCTTTTAAAAGTAGATAAGGAAAATGTAGCTCCTGATTTACAAATGGGGTTAAATACTACTGTAGTTTAAAAATTAGAATGGCCTGGATCGAAGAGGAAACAAGTTGTGTTCATCTAATTACTAGGCAAAATGTAAAAATATAGAACGCAGTTTCAACATAAATGCCACAGTACCTACACTGTAACTCTAATGACTTTTGCTCAGTATTGAATCTTGGATTGAAGAAATGAACTGCTGTGTTGACAATCCAGTTATTTTATATCATGCACCTGATCAGAATAGCAACAACTTTATGCTTGGAATTTCTACCCCTTACCCAGACAATTTATTTAAAACATATGGAGCAAACATTATTGCAATTGACTCTACACTACGCACGGGGCTAATGATTATAATGTTCAGCTATCTACTATAATGGTGGTCGATGAAAATAAGTAATTATATTAAAGGATTGTTGAAAATATCAATTAACCAATATATGATTTTAGGGTTGGATTTCCTGTAGCTTGTTTATATTCTAGCAATGTTGACACTGATACTTGCAATACTTTCTTTAGCGCCCTAAAAGAAGAATGTGGTGAGATACATACACAAACATTTATGTCAGACGATTTTAATGGTTATTACAATGCTTGGAAACAAGTATTTGGACCATATGAAAGTCGTCTTCTGTACATGGCATGTATTAAGATCATGGGAGAAGAATTTGAATAAAATAGGACCTCTTTGTTAAGAAAATAAATACGTACTGATTTACAGGCATTATACAGTGAGATCGATGAACAACAATTTCAAAATTTGCTGCATTTCTTTTTAAACAAATATCGGATTCTACAAAATTCTGCAAAAAGTGCGAGGTACTCTAAGGACTATTACATGAACAGAATCGAGCAGTGGGCATTTTGCTATTGTATTAACCAAGGCATTAACACAAATATGTATTTGGAAAATTTTCACAGGTATATACATTATATAGATTGCCATTTTTTTGTATGTACACTCATATACCACATTTTGTTTTAAATAAAATGTTGAAACAGATATATTAATTTTGTGAATTTTTAAATTTTGGATTTGGTAAATAATAACTTTTAAAGTTTTAATTTAATACATCTACGTTTTAATGTTGTTCCAGAAATCTGAAGCATGTTTGTTAGAAAAGAAAATAAAGCGAATGGACATATCTGTGTCGATTTTAATGAAAATGATATTAAACATGCAGTGTGAAAGATTGATAAAATCAGAGAAAGGGTTGTCACCCAGATAAGGAATTTCCAAATCATTTTGTGTTAAATCGGGGTAACATTATTACGTTCATATAGTCTTCCAAGAACAATGTCATTGTCTCTTACAATGTGCCGAGTGTAAGTTGTGCTTCAATGAAGTTTCATGCACATGTATTGATTTTTCCGTAAGAAGTATTATGTTAAACACATACATTATGTGACAATGAAATTTGCAGATATTTTATAATTAACAAACCGTCAAATTGCACAATCAACAACTACAGTACAGCTGATTGCCGATGAAGTTGATGGTATGATTTTGTAATTTATGTATTAAAAGTAACACAATTAAAAATTTTAGAATTCACTACTAGTAATGGATCATCCCAAAGATTAAAGAACGCGTTTAATAACAATGAGCACTCTCTGATCAATAATGCTGAATTACTACTAATGAAACAAAAGGAGTTAATAGAAAATGTTACACAAGTTATTGGTTCATGTAAAACTGTGGAAGAACTGAATACTGGCTCGCTTTGTGAAACCAATGCAAACAACACTATTAGCTCTTATGAAGCAAAATATTAGTAATAATTTCCAAAGAACTGACTTCCAAGGAACAAAAAAAAATAGAAAGCCAAAAAAGATTTAAACAAAAAAAGAAAGTACACAAAAAATCAGTTAGATATAATTTCGAGTCTACATTGCACCAAGAATTATTCACAGCAAGTCGTGCTTTAATTGATCACGACTACACTAGAAAATAAGAAATTCCTGTTGCTTATTCACTCAAACACCAAACTGATCGTTAGTTGGCCTTCTAACATGTATATACATACAAGACCCATAAATTGCTATCTTTATGAATCCTCATACCGATTAAATTTACTTCAGACATATGCATGTCCTACCACGCTAAAATTTCAGGACAGGGGAAGAATTAATTGTATGCCATTGTGTATTAGGTAATTAAAATTTGAGGCATAACTTTATTTAAGTGAGTAAAGATACCGTGTCTACACAGAAACGGAATATTTAGGACACCCGTATAGTTACAGGTGAAAAGTTCCCCAAGTGGATAATGTGGTTAGCTACAGCTACATAATTTTCATTTTGACAAACTTGAACTTGTGCAATTTATTCCGATGATTCTCCTACGAAGATTATTTGTGCTTCAAGGCAATTACCTCAACTAAATTCTTGGGCAAAAACAGTTTGCCCATTTGGTCTCGTTTAATGATTAAACAACCATATTGTTAATACAAAATAAAAATCCCTTACAAAAATTAAGCACTTATGAATTTATGACCTTGCTGTTGATAGTCTTTTATCCTAAGAATACTAAAAACTTAGTCTCCACAGTTTTGAAAAAAATGCAGAACAGAAAGAAGTGCGATACTAAAATATAGCAGATTAATTTATCGAAGTACGTCTTACTTGGCATGCTCTTTTTTTAAATATGCTTATAAGTTTTCACTCAAAATTGACTTTTAGAGGCATACTAAAAACCACAGGTATCAAATACATAAAATATACCTTACATGACAACCTATTCAAACGTTCAACATGATGCGAAAATTAACAAAACTCAAGTTTTGCAAAGATGATCGAACATAAAGCTAAGCACGCTGCAAAAATGATTAGAAACAAGATATACTAAATGACAGGCACTGGACAGTGGTGCGATTGATTTTTTAGAACTTGATGGTTAACCAAATCTTGCTTAAATAAAATTGAGATTTGAACTAAAAAATCAGGCAATGTTCTAAAAGTATATTATAGAAACGTAGCTTTAGTATGAAATATGGTAGATTATATATTAGAGCTCTTGATTTAATACACCAGTCGTCAAATATACTACCTGTGGTCATCCTATACGCACTTTTCCTATAATCCTCCAAAGATTACTAAGTTAACATATCTACCACACAGTTAGTGGAATTATTTAAAACTCGTTAAAAATTACCAGTACCATTCCCAAGAAGCAAGTTTTATGTATAACAATATGCGAACTTGAACAGATTCATTTAAACAAAAACACCTCAATCTTCACATTATTTATTTTGTCGTTTAACCCTTGATTGAGTTGTAAGCTTTTTAAACGGTTTAGCAGATTTTTTCTAACATGCCTACATGTGCTGTAATATTTTATAACCTGTCGAGCATATAAGTGATTTAATTTTGTAAACAAACTAACCTGACCTAGAAATACATTTTTCTCTGTCAAGTGATTAAACAAAAAATAACAGTTACGGTCATAAACGGTTTCCAGCTGTTACTGGTCAACGTTGTGGGCGGTTTGACATCATGTCATTTTTCCGGTTTTCATTTAACGTAACGCCAAAGCGTTACAAACCAATCAAATATAAATTTGCACAGATCCTTCCCGTCGAATCTGATACTACATAAACAACGATTAAATTTTCAATTATTTGAACATATCTCAAAGCAACAAGTATTTATTGGTGCGACTTGCATGGCGTTTAATTCGAAATTACTAATAAACGTTGTTTTGAAGTAGAGATTATTTCTAAAATTAAGTATTTTACTTTAGATGATAAAGAATACATAAGCTCTTTTTGAATTTAACTTCCTAGATAGTATGAAATCTCATATAAATGCTTTTGAGGCTTTTGCCCACAATTAACTGTTCCCCATAATTTATTCGTATGTGGACATTATTCAATTGCTTTTAGCGACTTGCCATTATTGTGAGTAAACACCTCTTTAGAAAAAGCTTGAAATCTAAGATGTTTAGATAAATAACTAGATCCTGCAACAATTCTTTTCAAAACATCATACCGATATTTTCTTATTTCTGAAAGTCGCCAGCGTTTGTTATTAGCTATTATTTTTATTTTACGTTTTATTTTTCCTCCCACTTTTGACGTAAGTAGGTACTATGTGAGAATTTTAGTTTCAAGACGATTTAAAGCCAACTATAAGTATTGCCAGCTGGAAAGTTAAAGATTTTTCAAATATTTTGCAATAGAAACAAGATATTGACTTTTTTAGTTTAGAACAAATATTTCATTCTCTTACTTTTTGTTCTCCATTGTAAAGCTGCTTGACAGGCTATTTGCTAAAAATAGTCTTCCATTTTCGTTAATCCGTGAGCGGTAAATATTTTATGTGTAGTTAGAGGAAACATTTTAATTCCAAGTGATATAAGGAAACACCATGTGATCCAATCACACAAATATTACTGCTAGAGTTAAAAAGTGCAATAATTTGTACGTTAAAGAAATTTACTTGTATGTATGATCTGTTGTTGGAAGGTTCAGCAATAAAATTATATAACTCTAGGTACAAAGTATTTGGTTTAAAGAAATTTTTGAGTATAGATAACCATTTTAACCAATCATCTTTATTAAGTAAATTATTTGTATGTATAACTGTATTTGATTTATTATGTTTAAAGTTTTTAGTAAAAGTTTTAGCCGAAGCCTTGGGTTTGTGAGTACTAGGTCGGCCACTTCTCCTATACCTAACTATCCGTTTTTGAACACTTGGGACATGAAGATTTTACATTAGGAAAACCACACTTATAGCAAAAGGTTTTTCTTTTTGTTTACAGAAGGGATATGTGTAATCTTTTGGTTACAATTCCAACATCATCGTTGTATTTGATTAGAGTTATTATAGATACTTGAAAAATAATTTACATCGCTATAACTTGTCTTGGTAAAATTTAACTTAGTTCTTAAAAATCTAAGGGTAAAACTCTTGAGAAATAGTCTTTTGCAATCTACCGCAGCCACCAAAGGTCGATGTTAGCCCCCCAGAGTTTTGTTTAGACTCTGCTGTACACCTATATCTACCTGTAAAAAGAAAAGGTGCACATTGACGCCCAACGTAAGTAATTAAACATTTAGTAACTGATTGGAATTCTCTGGTAAGAGAGAGGACCTTCATTCTAGATCCTTCTCCGCTAATTGCTTTTAATGGCTTTTAATGAATTTCTCTTATTAAAACCCCATTAGCACTAATTGCTTTGCAATGAGTTTTTCATTAAAACCCATTAGCACTAATTACTTTTAATGAGTTTTCTCATTAAAACTCATTAGCACTAATTGCTTTTTATGAGTTTTTCATTAAAACCCGATTAGCACTAATTGCTTTTAATGAGTTTTTCATTAAAACCCCATTAGCAGTAATTGCATTTTAATTTTTCCTCATTAAAACCCATTAGCACTAATTGCTTTTTAATAAGTTTCCTCATTAAAAATCCATTAGCGCTAATTGCTTTTTAATGAGTTTTGTCATTAAAAACCCATTAGCACGAATCGCTTCTTAATAGGTTTTCTCATTAAAAACCCATTAGCACTAATCGCTTTTTAATATGTTTCTCACTAAAAACTCATTAGCACTAATTGTTTTTTAATGGGTTTTCTCCACACATCTAGTAACAGTATTAAAAAACATTATCATCTTAAATCTGCACAATAGCTTTCTACGACTAAACATTTTTAACTCCCGGCACGGATCTTACTTTCGGCACCCTTATCTAGACCGCCACCACCACCACGACACATGCAAAAAATAATCGCACATCTGGTAACAGTATTAAATAACATTGTCATCTTAAATTTGGCACAATAGTTTTCTTCAACTAAACATTTTTAACTTCCAGGAAATGGATCGTGCTCTCACCCTGATCAACAAAAACCACCACCCCACCACCACCACACATGCAAAAAAATAATCGCACATCAGGTAGCAGTATTAAATAACATTGTCATCTTAAAATTGTAAAATAGTTTTCTTCAACTAAACATTTTTTAGCTTCCGGGCCTCCAGCAACCTTCCCCAGGACCACCGGATCTGCAAATTCTCTCCGTTAATTATGAAATAAGAAGTGATAAGCTAAGTTGTACCGCCGCGCCGGAGGATGTGTAAAATATTTCAGGCCTTCTGCGTGCGTCGATAGACCTAAGGGTAGTAGAGGGAGTAAGTAAGGGGTTACTGTAACTTGTTGTTCAGAGAACAGTAGAACGGTAGAATGTAAGTATAACGTAAGAAGCTCTCATGATGTGTAGTCGCCTAGCTTGATTTATATGTAAATAAACCTTTCTTTAAACTTGATGTTGTTTATTGCATTACAGATGCATAACCTGCTTCTGAGGCATCGCAAAAGGCTCTTTAAATCTTTACAAATCGACTGACGAGAAATTTTCAACTCGGATAAGAATGAAAGTTGCAACAAATACTTGTCCCATTGTCGAATAAGTTTTTCGGGAGGCTGGACGTCCTAATTGATTCCCAAAGTCCATAAACGCTAAACAAAATGTTTAATAAAAAATGTAACAGGAGTTAAGAAACCTAGGGGATCGAAAGTTCTAGCTAATGTCGAGCAAACGTTTCTTTTTGTACAAGGACGTTCACTAATTTGTATATCGTATAAAAAAACATCTGAATCGGAACACCATTTGTGCTCTAACACCTTTACTAGCGGAATTTGTTCTTGACTAAACGTCAGCGGTATTTGTTTGATTTGTGAATTGAATATATTTGACGAGACAAGGGTGGAATTACTATTTCATTCTCTAAATTCAAAACCACATAATTCAGTCAGTTCTTGAATTAGCAAGTTGGCTTTTTCAACAGTTTCACAACCACTGATGATGTCATCTACATATGAGTTGGACGACAAAACAAGTGAAGCGCGATGGTACGAACCGCTTTCAATCTCGCTAATTCTTGGCTTGTACGAAGAGTAAGAAAATGAGAAGCATTTATTCCATAAGTGACGGTGTTCAATCGATAATCAACAAGAGGATCAGATGAATCAAATCTCTATAAAATACGTCGGAAATCTAGATGTTCTGGTATAATCTCGATCTGACGATACATTTGTTTGATATCCGCAGTTAAAGCAATGTTATGAATCCGAAACTGCAATAGAAGTTCAAAAATATCTTTTTGTAGTGATTTACCCTGTAACAACATGTCATTTAGTGAAATGCCGTCTGAAGTTTTTGCACTTGCATCGAACACAACTCTTAATTTAGTTGTTGTGCTCTCTGGTTTTTTTACCGCAAGATGCGGAATGTAATAAACGGGACGACTATCCAACAAAAGAAGAGGTACAGGCATCATGTACCCTGTGTTTATGTAATTTTGCATAAAAAGATTGTACGACGTTTGTAAATCCGAGTCATTCTGCAAACGTCTTTTCAACCATAAAAAGCGACGTAAAACGATTGCACGAGAATTAGTAACAATTGGTTCTGGTCTTTTAAAAGGCAATGAAACCATAAATCGACCTCCATCGTTTCTAGAAAAAGTTTCAACAAACGTCTTTTCTCACAATAGGTGTTCTGCATTTTCTTGTACGTGAGCAGGAACACTTTCCAGCTCCCAAAAACGAATTAGCGTTTCTTTTATTGATTCCACATAAGCACACAACGAAGTAGAAATAGTTTCTGAACAACCCACTTTTCCAGTCACAATCCAACCAAATTTGGTGCGACTGGCCACCGGTTCATCTTGTTGGCCAATCCGAGATTCATTCAACACAATTTGTGCGAATATGTCTGCTCTTAACAACAAATCAATTTTTGCAGGTTCAAAAAACTTTTGATCAGATAATTGTAATCCATCGATATGATCTAAATGGCGTTTCGATAAAGGTGTGATCTGCAGTTTACACATTTCCTGTAAAACAAAAAATTCTAAATTGAAATTGAATTGAGTTAGAGCCTAATTACAAGAATGAATACGACACGATAAGCTACCACTGATAGTAGAAGCATTTAATCCCAAACCTTGTACTTTTGCCACGCTTTTATGTTTCTGCAAAAAAAACTTTGACGACACTTTTCTGTAATGAAATTTGACGTATTCCCATTATCCAAGAGTGCTATAACAGTTTGTAGTTTTCCAAAACTATCGATAATCGCTACATGAGCAGTAGCTAGCAAAGTTGTTGTATTAGCAACTGAACGAGAAAAGAATGAACTAACTTTAGGTCTCTGCATCGAAAACAAAGAAGCTTTACTTGTTTCATCCTCTTCAACTATTTTTTTTGTATGATTCGCTGATGTAGTAGGAGAGGCGTTTGCATTCTCAAAATGCAACAATGTGTGGTGTGATTTAGGACATTTTTTACAAACAACTTTTGATTGGGAAATTTTGACACGATGTGAACTACACAAACAATTTAAACAAAAATTAGTTTTATTTACGAAATCAAATCGTTCCTGACTGGATTTACCAAGGAACTTTTTGCAACCATAAATCAAGTGCGAGTCGTTACACACTATGCATTTGTTAGGTTACGCCGTAGATACAAACGTCCCACGAGTTGAATTTTGTTTATTCCAAGTTGAAGGCTCACTTTTACTTTTAGTCGCAAAGTTGACGGTTTGCGGTGCTTTTTGAGACATCAAATCGTTTATCTCTAAAGCCTTACACGATTGATCTAGGAACGCTCTTAAGTCTTTAAAACGTGGTATTTCACTTGTATTTTGGATTTCGAAACGTTTGGCGGTGTCTGAATCTAACTTTTGTAATAACCAATTGAAAAGAGCAAAAACAAACAGATCGACATTTTCAAAAGTTTTAAAGCGCTAGAGCTTTCAACAAATACGTTTAATAAGGACCGTAAACTATCCGACGTAGGAGAATTCAATTTGGGAGCCGCTTCCTTGCAATTCAAATAATTTCTAACAATTAATTTTTATTTTCATAGCGATCTATAATAATTTTTAGGGCAATACCATAATTTGCGCCACGGATCGATAAATGTTTAACGAGTTGTTTGGATTTGTCATCTAAACTGTTTAACTAAAAATAGAAATTTTCAATAGGAAAAAGTTTTTGATTTGAATCGATCAAAGTACAAAATGAATTTTAATATGATTCAAAATCTTCAATTTTTCCATTAAAATTTATTAATAAAAGTGTCAGCAAGCGTATGTTGTTTGTGGCTGACCGTGAATTATCCACCAATGATGCTAAAGGCATTTTAGTTTCAAACTGCCTTTGACATTGAGTGAACCGTGTTCTAATCTGCAAGAAGTATTTATCTAAATTAATTCGTATACTCAAAATTTCTTCGATACAATCATCGTCTTAGATGCATTCTGTACACAATTTGTCAAAATCTGATATAATCTGCAAAGTTAGTTGCATACTATCCCAATTTTAGCATAAGAATCACTGGTCACCATATAAATTAGACAATGCATTTTGAATGCTATCAATCTACTTAACCCAGCTTTACATTGAAAAATCAACCTTTCTGTGATAACTACCATGGTGAAGAGGTTCAACACCAACTAAAGCAACAAAGCGGCAACTACAAGTTTTAAAATTCTATAGGAAAAGGTCGTTATTCTGACCACGCAAAGAAGTGATGTCTGAGCAATAAATGACAAGTACCGTTTCTACAAACAAAACAATGCTACTGTAAAATACATGTGCACAAAATTAAAATTGAAAAATGACTAAACCTTCTAAAAGGAATAACAACAACAAGACCTGTGAAAACACCGCACAGGCAAAGATAACAATGAATAACGACGCCGCAACCGTAAACCACGTGTCTTTAACCCGAAACGTTTAACAATTCACTACCCCGACCGTATACCTGTTCCATAGGCTCACACAAAATGCTATTCAGTACCGTTATTAATTATCTTAATTAAATTCCCGATAAGAACTTCAACATAAAATAAATAGTATTTACAACGAAAATTTACTTAGATTGCAAAACAAATCAAAAAAATTGTTCTAAGAGCTTCTAAGCAAATGTTTCTACAGTTTAAAATAATTATAAATTTATAGCACCAATCAAAAAACAAAGGAAATTAAGGAATTGGAGCGTGAAATTCAATTTAACAAAAGAAATTTAATCCGGCTCAAAGAGCCAAAATGTTGGTTCAAAAGATGTATTGTGTATTAACATAAACACTTACTTTAAATTCCTCTAATGATGATGTGGACTGTAATTAGGTTAACTGTATAGCGAACTTAACGGCACTATTTTATTTTAAATGAGCACTCACGATACGAAACTAATTTGTCATTTCCGGCGGTTCAAACATAACAACACAACACCTTCGTCGGCTGCCGGTTTTAAGTTCTTTCATGATTTTTTAAGAGAGTGGTTAACAAGGATTGAGAAAAGAGGGACAGGAGCCCGAACAGAAACCACTAATGAAAAACTACATTATAACACTCGGAGCAAAAAAGTCTTTTTGGGTCATACAATACAACATTATAAAGTAAGAGTTTTAGGTTTAAGAAGTAATGTACAATATACGCCAACTAATACACTACAGGGATACATCAGAAAGACCATAGTGGACTCATCATAGTTAAAAGACATACAAACAAGAATTTATGAATTATGACCGAGAAAAAAATGTGTGCAAACTGTAATTTAGCAGAGATTAAGTACTACACTTAAAATATTTGTTGTAAATCGAACTCTTTAACTGTTGTTAAAAGCATTGATTTTTTGCAACCTCTTACGTCATTAGAAAGTTTGTTGTAGTGTCACAGAACTTGGAATAGTATACTCCTTTGTCCTAAAGTTGTTCTCATTGCATTCGTTCGTAGGGCTGTATCCTGTCTAGTGTTGCGACTATGTATATCCTTGATAGAAGTATTACTGATATTTGATGTAATATTTGACAATTATGTACAAAAATACAGGCCTGAAAAATATATATGGATTGAATGTTCATATACCGCTGTTGTTATACAAATCTGAGGCAGGATAAAGCATAGGTAAACCAAAAATCTTCTTTGGAGCCCTATTTTGTAATACCATAAGCGGTCGTAGATGATTGATATAAGTATTGCCCTATATTAATGTAAGGTATGATAGGTGAGAATGAACCAAACTGAAGTATACCTACCTATGCTGATTTACATTTAGATTTTACAAAACCCTTGCTAATAATCCTACTACTGGTGCAATTGTTTTACAAATATTAGATATATGTATACTCCAGGAAAGCTTATTATTAATCGTTAATCCAAGTGATTTAATAACATATTCCTTTCTAAATTGAAGTTGACCAAAGCTATTTCAAATTTCCCGTATTAGATATAATCATATAACTACATTTACGTATGTTTAGTGATAGGGTATTGAAACATAACCAGCTGTAGATTAAATTTAAGTCTTGTTCTGTACATGTCTGTAAATAGTAAGGATCTCTTCCTGAATATAATAAGCACATATCATCTGCATATAGATAAAGATTTACTGTAATAGGTAATTTCGAAATAGCATTTATATATTGTTGGGTTCATTTTCGCCGATAATTAGTTATTTTATTTACATAAATTTCTTTTCTAGTAATAAATTCTCCAACAATACTCGATATATTGTACCTGTTCAGATAAGCTTGCTTTACCATAATTTTTAACTCAAATCCCTTGATAATTCATTATCCGTTCGTATAAATTCCATATCTATTGTTAAATCCTTCCGCATAATTAATAATAAATACTATTTCTAAGAATTTCTCAACGTAAATCTAGAGGCGACTACAGCGGTCAAACACATGCACACACGCACACTCTATACACGCATAACACATACACACACCCTACTTACACCCTCACACACACACACACAACATACACACGCACGCACACGCTTACACCTGCTCATACATAACTAGGCTGGGCCTCTGTTTTATTTTCTTTTGTACGACTTTAGTTTTTTTGAGTTTTTTTTCTCGTTCCTTTCGTTCCACTTTCCTTTCTCTATCCTTTCGCTGGTCTTCTTTGCTGTCGGTCCCTGGTCCGATTGTGTTTCGTCCATCTGCTTCTGTGGTAGGTGTTTTCTAGTCCGTTTTTTGTTTTTCGGAAACCACAACTTAGTCAACTTTAGGACTAGTTAGCATTTCTTTTCTTTGGTCCTTGATTATTACGATTTTTGATTACCACAGTTGATAGTACATCGTTTCTCCTCTCTTCCTGTCGTTCTCCCTTGTTGTTCCTTTACATCCTTGAGGTTGACCTTTGGGTCCTGTTTTGGTTGGCACTGTTGGTTTTCTGCCTCGTTCTTTTTCTTCTTTGGGGGTTGATAATCTTACTGTTTCTTTGGAGAAACATCCGTCCGTTGACGACTCCGCTGTGCTGAGGCCGTTCCATTTTAGTCCTCCTTGATTACTTATTACCCGTCCTTTCTTCTTTTTTCTCTTCTTGTTCTTTTTTCCTATCTATTATTGGTTCTTCGAGCAGGATAAAAGTTTTTTTTTGTGTTTTGTTGGGTGTTTTTTTTTGGTTTCTTTTGTTTTCGTAACTAGTTTTTTTTTAGTTTTAAGCGAATTTTCTTTTGTTTGTTGGGTTTTTTTTTTGTTTGGTACTGCTCACTCCCGTACTGTTGCTTCCCTACACCGACCTTTTAATGTTGCCGGGGGATTTGTTACATTCATTTTCGACAATAATTGGTAATTTTGTTTACATAAATTCCTTTTCTAGTATTAAATTCTCCAACAATACCCGATAGTGGTGATGTATGGCCGGTCTGACTTCAAAACGGTGCACGCGTACGTTTTCAATGGAACATACGCGTGTACCATTTTGAGCTAGACGGCCTTATGTTACTTTAATGTAACATAAGTGTGGACACGTTTTGAAGTCAGACCAGCTTGTATTACTTACAATGGCACATACGTGTGTGACTTCAAAACGTGTCCACACGTATGCTACGTTGAAAAAATGTAAGTGCGTGCAGAAAAAATGTGAAGCTGTTTTGAATTCGGTTTTCTAGCGAGAAGTTATAAGTTAGGTCAGATTCAAAATATCGCATCTTATTCAATTATATTTAATTAAAGTAGATTCTGATTTATGTTTTTACTTTTGTTTAGAGGCTGCAAATACACATAGGCCGGTATGACATGAAACGTGTGCACACGTATGCTACGTTGAAAAAATGTAGGTGCATGTAAAAAATGTGGAGCTGTTTTGAATTTGCAATAGATGTTTTCTAGCGAGAAGTTATGAAGTAGATTCAAAATATCACACACGTATGCTACATTGAAAGAATGTAGGTGCGTGCAGAAAAATGTGGAGCGGTTTTGAATACGGTTCTCTAGAGAGGAGCTATAAAGTAGGTCAGATGGGTCACTTTGCAAATACACATAAGCCGGTCTGACTTCAAAACGTGTCCACACGTATGCTACGTTGAAAAATGGAGGTGCGTGCAGAAAAAATGTGGAACTGTTTTGAATTCGGTTCTCTAGCGAGAAGTTATAAGGTAGGTCAGATTCAAAATATTGCATCTTATTCAATTATATTTAATTTAAGTAGATTTTGACTTATGTTATTACTTTTGTTTAGAGGCTGCAAATACACATAGGCCGGTATGACCTCAATCGTGCCCACACGTATGCTACGTTGAAAAAATGTAGGTGCATGTAAAAATATGAAGCTGTTTTAAATTCGCATTAGATGTTTTCTAGCGAGAAGTTACATAGTAGGACAGATTCAAAATATTACACACGTATGCTACATTGAAAAACTGTAGGTGCGTGCAGAAAAAATGTAGAGCGGTTTTGAATTCGGTTCTCTAGAGAGAAGTTATAAAGTAGGTCAGACGGGTCACTCTGCATATACACATAGGCCGGTCTGACTTCAAAACGTGTCCACACGTATGAGTTGTATCCTATGATCGCTAATAGGATCGTCCACTATGGCCAGCTTTACATTAAAATTAGTACAGTTTAATATAATATAAAAAGTGTTCTGGAGTGACTTGTATGTCGCGTAGGAGTTTGATTTATGATATGAAAGCCTCTTGATTCAAACATGCCACTGAGTAATCGCTGCTTGATATCCTTTTTCCTTTAAATCTATATTTAGATCACCAACAATCTAAACGATTTTTTTATTACTATTTAATTCATACAATATATCATCAAGTACCTGCAGTAGTTCCTATTATGAATAATCAAGCGATCTATATATGACTCCAATTATAATACTACTATTTATCAACAAAAAAAGCATGGAACATATATTATTTACCTTATGCAGGATTAGATAATTATGATTTTCTTTAATAAGTATACCTGCATCTCTTCCCCTTTTGTTTCTGCTTTCAAAAACGGCTACATTGTTACACTTCGTTTAACGTTTTATCTGGTCGGTAATGCAGTTAACAAAATGTAACACTTAGATTCTGGTACATTGAAATGCCGATAGATGGCTCTTAAAAGCCGGTAATACAATTACCAAAGTTCATAAGATACACCATTACGTCACTGATAATTTATATTGCGCCATAATTAAGCGAAGTTACATAAAATTAAAACAATAAAAATTAGAGAGTCTACTCACGTGAAGGATCCGCTAACCGGCAGGAAATCACGCTGCGGTAGCCTCGGCATCGCTGCTGCTGGTAGAGTTGGACCTCCAAATTATCTCGGGGTCATGGGATGCTCCAGGGTCATCTCCGTTCCTATATGCAGTGGAAGACAGGAATAGGTAATTAAGGAAAGATAATCAAGATAAGGAAATCTACATAATAAGATAACACGACACCCCGCACGACTGTTCACTTCAAAGTTCGGCGTAAAAAAGCCACGTTTCCGCGCGAGAACCGCGGAACTCCCTTACTCTTTGTAGCATTGCCTTCCCCTATCGGGATAATTCCACTTGCCAATTGCACTATTGTGACGTACCGGAAGCCCCGCCCAGTCTATTTAAATTGTTCCCGCTTCTTGCGTATTTAAAATTATGGCGGGAACTTCCGCACATCAAGAAAACTAACTAAAACAATGTTTAAGTGCAAATTCGATTTGCACGTAACAATCGCGACAAAGCCACAAAAAAAAACAAAAAAGAAAAGTCTGTTAGCACAGTAACAGCTTAAAATCTAAGTCCTTACTACCCTATATAAACCCTAACTTAAAACCTACAAAATGTTTGTATAAGGCGCCACCTGGTTTTTCGACCGATAACACGTCTACCGAAGTACCAGGAACGGAATAGGTAGCCCGATAGTCTGTGACTACACTACTTACCGACAGCACAAATTTGTCGGGGAGCATGAAACACTGCTTAAACTAACACGGGTGCGACAAGTCGCCTAACCTATCTAAACCTATCTAAACTTATCTAACTAAAGCTAACATAAAGTTCTTATATGCAAACACACATGAGTGTCGCATCAAACTATTCTTCTTTTTGGCAAGAAGTGCCCAAATTTAAAAAATGTTCATGAGAGTGCGTCACCTTGCACTCTGGCAAATTTTGTTTCTGGTACTTTGGTTTCCTCCGATGCACATTTAACTTGTCCATGACACAGTTGTGAATCCACAAATTTACCAAAAGTACCGCCTACTAAATCCTTATATGCTAACCTGACAAATAACATTTCTAAATTGGGTTAGCTTTTTCACTTAAATTTCAGAAAGATAATTCCCACGTCTGGTCATATATACCACACGTTAGGACGATAAAAAGATAAGATAAGCTCTCAAATTGATGTTAAAGATAGTAGATAAGGTAAAGATATTAAGCTTAAGTTGTTATCCTCAAAGGTAATGAATAAGATAACGGTATTAAGCTTTAGTTATTATTTGAGATACTCGATAAGATAACACGATATTAAGTTAAAGTGATTATAAGAGATAGTAGGTAACATGAATTTAAACAGAAGTTATTACTCAAGATAACCGGTAAGATAACGCGAAATAACTCGAAGTCATTCCTAACGGTAGTCGGTAAGATAACGATAAATTAAACCAAAATTATTACTAACGGTAATCGGTAAGATAACGATAATAAACTAAGGTTATTATTAAGGGTAATCAATAAGATAACGATATTAAACCTAAAGGTATTATCGAAGATAATAAAGAAGACAAAGATATTGGCCTAGTTATTACCCAAGACAATGATAACAAAAAGAGTGGCTCCAGTAGAGCCGTTTAAATGGGATTGACCCGTGCCCTCCAAAAAGAAACCTGTGAGGCAGGTCCGTTCGTAAGAACAGCACGGGGACCGGCAAGACCTTTGGGTGCATTCCTGCACCCAGTGTTGATCGATATCGGTGAAACTATTCACCCGATATCCATGCGGTATATTCTATATACATTCACTCACACATTCACACACTCATACATACCTTCACTGCCAGAGCCTATGCACTGACAGCGGCACCGCATGACCCCACGAAAGATTCGCAGAGACATGGTCCAGGTGTCTGTGAAAACCTCCCGCACAACCACACGGTGACTAACAGAAAAGAAAAGGTAGTAGAGAAACAGGAATGGTAAAAAGAAGGAGGTTGGTTTTGAAGTGCATAAGAGGCACCTCTAGGTAGAAGAAAGAAGAGGAAGGGCTCGCATTGAGCAAAAGCGACAGAGGAAAGGTGGATAGCAAAGCGCTACTCAACCAGCAAGTGTGGTCAGTAGCTCGGAATGAGGAACATCATTCTTATGAGGCAGACGGTGTTCCGGGACAAGAACAGGTCCACCGAGAGAAGAATAAGGCATAGCGGAGATAGCGGGTTAAGAAAAAGTATAGTTTTTTGGACGAGCGTCCGAGAGAAAGTAGAAATTGTCCCTATAAAACACAGCGTAGTCTGAAGGACCACCTGCGATATTAATCCGACAAGATAAGATATAACATTTTAAAATTCACTAGACTCCTAAGAGAACTAGTACGATAATTTTCCTAACGAGTGCTTCGACTACGATAAGAAAATCAGACAAAGATAGATACGACAACTTAAAAGTATCTTCACAGATACAAACACACAAAAACAAACTGTTTTAAGGTAGTTTTTAAATCGGTAGCACCCTAAACACACAAAATGCCCAATTATAAGCAGTTAAATACAGATACACTGTCCCCATATGCTAAAACAACCGAGAATTTAATAAAATAACAATAAGAGCGATAGCGTCTCACCACAAAGTTCAATAAAAAATAACGAAAAAAAAGTTTATAAGTTATGTAGATTTAGTAGAAAAGGAAGAATAATGTTGTAGTATAATGATGTAGTATAATGTGGGCGATTGCAATAATTCAGAGGAAAAAAACACGGAATAGACAATCCTAGCTTTTGCAACTGCGAATATGAACTATTTCTTTCAATGGCATAGACTGCGCATGTTCTATGTGAGCCCAAAGAAGAAAGCATTCACTCAACATCAGCCAAAACCAGTCATAAAAATTCAATGGGTTATTTCAACCAAAGTTACGACAATTACCATTCAATTAAACCATATAAGAGAAATACTAAAGACCGAACAATATGTAATAGGAAAATTTCAAGGGTTAATTAAATGAAACGACAGAGTTATATTGGGGGGTGTAGAGGATGAAGTGATATATGAGTAACGGTATGGTCGAGGAAAAGTCAACCAGAAGAAAAAGATAGCTAAATTAAGGTAAGTAAAGTTAAACGGTAAGAAATTATATACTATATGGAGAAGGAATAAGTAATTAAAGATACTAATTGATGGTGAGAACAAAAAGTATTAGGTAAATCGTGAGGAGAATGGGGCATGAAAAACTTAATTAGCATTTGGGTCGGCAGAGAATGGCTTAAGGTCTTTAATATGCCACCTGCCTTGGCGTTTTCCTTCAGTATCCTGAAGTTCATAGATAAGGGACTAATAACACGTGTGACTTTACAAAGAATGAATTTAGGGGCCAATTTTGAAGAAAATTTCTTAGATGCATCCGATAAGACATAGTTCTTTTTCCACACTTGTTCGCCTAAGGCAAAGGAAATATTTCGCTTACGCAAGTTATAATGGTCCTTGCTCTTTTCGTAAGCTTTTAACAAATTTTTCTAACGTCGTTAAAGATAGAAGGTAATGACTGTTGGTCCTTGTCCCAACGTACTTTATCGTCAAATTCGATTACGTTAGTATCGTCAGGCACTAAACCATAGTAACTCCCATCGATTGGGGTATATCTTCCAAAAACAAGAAAAGACGGAGTGAATTGGGTTGCTTCGTGTTTAGATGTACGCAAAGCTTGAGCAATTTCAAAGATATGTTCATCCCATGTAGTATGGTCTGAATCAATATAAGACGAGATAGCGGTAATTAACACTCGATTTACTCTCTCGGTAGGGTTTACTTGGGGTGATATTTTGCGTTAAACCAAATTTTTGTACTTTGTAACTTTTAACGAAATTCTGAAAATCTTTAGAGATAAATTGTGCACCATTGTCACAAAGAATAATCTGGGGACACCAAAGATAAGAAAGACATTCTGTTCTAGGAATTTAATTATTGCTGCGGAGGTAGCTTTACGTAAGGGTTGCACCATAACAAATTTAGAAAACCAATCGGTAACAACCAAAAGATATTGATTGCCTCTTTTGATCGAGGAGAGGTCCTAATAAGTCAAGCGATATTAATTGAAAGGGATAAGATACACGCTTAAAGTTACCCATTAAACCAGGGCGAGCATCTTGCGAACTCTTATGGGAACCACAAATTTTGCAGCTTTTAATGTAGCGACAAACAGATTGCTTAAGTGTGTAATACAATTCAGATATTTTCGCGGAGTTTTGTAACACCAAGGTGTGCAGCTAAGGGATCGTCGTGACATAATTTGGACCTCACTCATTTTCTGCCAAAATTTTATTTGTTATTTCAATTTTAAAATTTTTTTTAAAAACCTTAAATTTTGGGCAAAAATTTGATTTTTCCGAAATTATTTTTAAAAAAAATTTTAAAAAAATAAAAACCCTTCAAAAAAATTTAAATTTTGCCGTTTAAAATTTCCAAAATATAAAAATATCCCTTAAAAAATAAGACAAAATTTATCTTTTTAAAATTTTTATGTACTAAAATTACTTTTTAAAATTTTAAAAAATACAAAAAAAAATCTAAAAAAATAAAAAATAAAATTTACAAAACCTATTCAAAGTTTAAAAAACAAAAATTTTAAAAAGAAATTGAGGCAAAATAAAAAATTTACAAATCCCTAAAAATTAATTTTTTGGTTTTAAAAATTTCCTTTTAAAAAAAAAACAGTTTTAAAATAGAAAATTTAAAATAAAAGGCCTTTATTAAAAAGGGTAAATATAAATACCAGGCAAAACCCTTTTCCATTAAATTTTTAAACTAAAGTTAAATTTTTCTTAAAAATTAAAAAAACCCGGAAAATTTTTAAAAAAAAAAAATTTTTTAAAAAAAAAATTAAATTTTTAAAAACTTTTTTTATTTTTTTAAACTTTAAATTTTTAAATGTGCTTTTTAAATTTAAATTTTTTTAAAAATTTGGGTAATTTTTTTCCCCAAAATTATTTAAAATTTAAAACCCAAAATTCCCAAGGGGTTTTTTTTATTTCAAAAACTTAACCCAAAACTTTAAACAAACTTAATTTCACAATTTTTTTCCCGTTTTATTAATAACAAACTTTTAAAAAATTTTTCCCAAAAAAACAGTTTTAAATTATCTTAAAAAATTAATAATTTAAAATTTTTGAAAAAATTTTTTACTTTTTTTCAAAATTTTTTAAAAAATTTAATTCTAAAAAATTTTTTACTTTATGAAACTTTCTTTTTAATTTATTTTTTTTTTTAAATTTTTGGCCAAATTAAAACCCCTTTTTTGACAATTTTTTGTAATTTAATAAACATTTTAAAAACTTAAATTTTTAAATTTTGAAATCCCAAAAAAATTTTTTAAACTTTATCCTATTTTTAAATTCAAATAAATTTTGTTTTAAATTTAGAATTTTTTTATTTATTTTCAAATTTTGAATTTAGCCTTTAAACCCTTTTAAATTTGAAAATTTAATTTTTTTAAAATTTTGCCCAAAAAAAGTTTCCCTTTTTTATTTAGAAAATATTTTATTTTTTTTCATTTTCCTTTTTGGAAAAAATTTCCTTTTAAAAAACTGAAATTAAAAATTTTTTAGTTAAAAATTTTAATTCCTGGGAAAAAATTTTCCAAAAAAATAAATTATCAAATTTTGGTAAAATTTTTGTTAATTTAAATTTTTATTTTTTTGTTTTTTTTTTAAACTTTTTAAATTTTGTTTTTAGTTTTAGAAACCTTTTTAAAAATATTTTATTATAAAGTTTTAAATTTTTAAATTTTTAATTTAAAAAAAATTTTTTTTTTTTAAAATTTTTTTTTTTCCAAAAACCTTTGTTTTGAAAAATTTAATTTTAAAATTTTTTTCCTTTTGGGTTTTAAAAATATTTTTTTGGGTTAAAAAACTTTTAATTTAAAAGGAAAAAGGGATTTAAAAAAATTTTTTAACTTGCTTAATTTAAAATTTTAAAAAAAAGGTACTTAAAGAAATTTTTTGAATTTGAACCCGGTTTTAAGGCCTTTTTTAACCGGTTTAATATTTTTTTAAAAAAAGAAATTTTTGGGAGTTTAATTAAAACCCATTTTAAATTTTTTTTTAAAAAAATTTTTTCTTTTTTTTTTAAATTTTTAAAATTTTTAATAAATTTTCCAAAAACCCCTTGAAAGCTTTTTTTATTCCCATTACCTAATTTTTTTTTTTTCCTTAAAAATTTTCATTAAAAAACCCCTTTTTATACAAAAAAAGTTTTCTTTTTGTTTTCTTTTAAATTTTTTTTCCCCAAATTAAATTTCATTTTTAAATTTAAATTTTTAAAAAAAAAATTTCTTTTTTCCTTTAAAAAACCCCCTTTTTAAAAATTAAAGGTAAAAAAACCTTGGAAAATTTTAAAGTTTTTTTAAAACCCCCCAAAATCGTTTTTAAAAAAAACCAACCCATAATTTTTTAAGGGAAAACAATTTAAAAATTTAAAAAAAATTTTTTAAATAAACTGTTGTCTTGGCCTTTTTTCGATTTTGAAAGAAAGGGAATAAAAATTTCTTTAAAAAAAAATTTAAAATTTTTTTTAAATGTTTCTGTACCATATTAACGCTGAGCCTGCGAACAAATCACCAGCTGAGATAAATAGGTCCTGGTCGGTACACCCGCGAGAAATTTTAAAATCGTTAATCCGGTCAAGAAAGGATGATAACGAAACCTTCGAATCAAACCCTTCAAAGGTGAGACCCCATTTGTATACAGGTATAGGTTTTCCTAATGGTTTAGGTTCGGCAAGCGCAAGATTTGAAAAAGGTAACGATATATCTACGTCTGCGTTAGGATTAAGTCTTTCTAAAAGAATTCCTTCAAGCAATAACTCCTCGGACAACAAACTTTGTTTAGCTTGAGTCGCTTGGTCATCGTTATATAAAGATAATGATTCGATACGGTGTTTGACGTGGGTTATTCTTGAAGTCAATCTCCCTAATTCGATATTAGTAGCCGCAGGATCTGTTTTGTTTATTATACCCGATATATCATCTAAAGATAATTTAATTTCTGATACGTTGAGTGGCCAGTCGCCAACAGGGTTCTTTAAGATAGCAACGCCTTTGGTTTCCTGTGACAAAACAGCCCTAAGTTGAGATCGCCTATCATTCTGATTGCTCGCAGCTATGATACTTCTATATTCCAGCTCGTAGATTAATTCGAGGGATTTTAGATGTGATACGTTCATTATGAATACAATATTCAAGACACGATATAAAAAAAAATATGCGATTTTGACGCAGATTAGAAGGTAAAAAACACGTTACAGTTACTTTAAGGTAATACGATACGATATTTAGAGGTAAGAGCTTGTTAGAACGTCACCGATAACACCAAAGAAACACATTTAAGGTATATGGAAACGAAATCAATGTTCAGTTAAATACATATTTTATAGATAATGACAAAGAAGCCTTCCAAAATGGAAAATGGACGCAGAGGATATGTTATTTAACCTATAAGGCAACAACGTATAGTCAAACACTTCTTAAAAGGTATACTAGCAATTTATTTCACTCAAGTGTTTTTTAAACACAAAATTTTCATGTAAAGGATAAACCATAATGCAATTTTAGAATGTAACATAAAGAACAATGTATTTAAGTTTCAAAAACACGGCCTTTCAAAGTTAAGGAAAGCAACTAAAGATATTTTAATAGGTAATTCTATAATACTGTATTTAAAGACATAAGGTAAGGTAAATACTTACATGAATAAAAATACGTTTCCTTAAGTGAAAAACTGTTTCAATAACATCTGTTAAAATATTGCATGGTTGTAACTGAAATTAACATAACCTAAAACAAAGAAGAAACCCTGAAGTTCATAGCCTGAACAGGTTGAAGGCGCCAACTGTTACACTTCGTTTAACGTTTTATCTGGTCGGTAATGCAGTTAACAAAATGTAACACTTAGATTCTGGTACATTGAAATGCCGATAGATGGCTCTTAAAAGCCGGTAATACAATTACCAAAGTTCATAAGATACACCATTACGTCACTGATAATTTATATTGCGCCATAATTAAGCGAAGTTACATAAAATTAAAACAATAAAAATTAGAGAGTCTACTCACGTGAAGGATCCGCTAACCGGCAGGAAATCACGCTGCGGTAGCCTCGGCATCGCTGCTGCTGGTAGAGTTGGACCTCCAAATTATCTCGGGGTCATGGGATGCTCCAGGGTCATCTCCGTTCCTATATGCAGTGGAAGACAGGAATAGGTAATTAAGGAAAGATAATCAAGATAAGGAAATCTACATAATAAGATAACACGACACCCCGCACGACTGTTCACTTCAAAGTTCGGCGTAAAAAAGCCACGTTTCCGCGCGAGAACCGCGGAACTCCCTTACTCTTTTGTAGCATTGCCTTACCCCTATCGGGATAATTCACACTTGCCAATTGCACTATTGTGACGTACCGGAAGCCCCACCCAGTCTATTTAAATTGTTCCCGCTTCTTGCGTATTTAAAATTATGGCGGGAACTTCCGCACATCAAGAAAACTAACTAAAACAATGTTTAAGTGCAAATTCGATTTGCACGTAACAACATATCCATTTATATTATAATATTCTTCACCCGATGAAAAACATGTTTCCGTTAACGCAATGATATTAGGCATCTTAAGCTTTGTAACAAGATTTTTTAACTCGCTGATCTTGTTTTTTAACAAATACACATTTATATATAAAATATTAAAACTATCAGTAGTATCACTGTAAGTTTCAAAAGCATATTTGCAAGCTGCTTACTATTTCTCCATTAAATATATGTATCACTGGTGAAGAATTGTTTTTTTTAAAGAAAACCTTACCACTTTTTGTCCAATAATATTTGTAAATATTTGTTTTTTTACTTTATAGGCTATATTGAATAAATTGCGATTTTGAAAGGTTAACTGCTCATTCAAATAGATTTTAGTATTACTAGTTTTCCCTTGAATATGCTTTAACATACTGGAATCTAGCTTACTGTTTTTGAAGGATCAAGAAAATGATTTTTGTTCTCCAAGGTAGAGAATTTAGCAATAATTACGGGTCCTTCTTTTGTTTCCTTTTTGTAACAGCCAATTATGTCAATACCATCTAAATTGCGATCTAGTAGCTCGTTAGCAATTTCTTTGACTATATCCATAAGTCCTTCATTCTTTACTTGTGTTCCAATAATTTCCACATTACAATAGTATTCCTTTATCTCAAACCGATTGATTCGCTTTTCTAAATCATTAACTTTACTACGAAGTTAAAGAGTTTCTTGTTTAACCTCTTTCAACTCTTTTAATACTTTTCCATTATCTGTAGTTAGGACATCAAACTTGGTGCTTAGAAACTACATAGATTCTTCTAATTTTTTCATTGTCTCTAATAAATCGGAGGAATCGGAGGAGACAGATGATACACTTGAAATTGCACTATTTTCACTTCCTGCACTAACTTCACTTTTAGTACATGTAGAGTATTTTACTGAGTGTCTTTTCATAGTTTTACATTTCTTTGCAGAACTTTCGTGAAAATACACTATTTTACATTAAGTACACTTCACATATTCTTTAACCTTTTCTTACAGTAAAATATATTTTATCTAAAGAGCACATTTTAGCATGTATTCTCAAACAGCTGATCAAAATGTGGAACCAATATCTATGGGTTATTTATTGCTGCCAGCTCATTAGGTTAATTGTCAACTACTAATTTCTTTTAAAGGAAACTAAAATTTGTGTATCTTTAAATTAAGTTAACGCGCTTGTTTTACTTTGAAATTAATAACTGTTGTGGAAAATTAAAATTATATACCTAGTAGTGTTTAGTAATTGTGTGGTAGAACTAGTTATCTGTGTCAAAATTTAATGAAATATAAAGGATGAAAGGCTAAATCTAAGCGTATTAAACAAAAATGTAACACAAATTTTGTATTTAATTTACAACTCGCTCTATCCTACTTATTATTGCAGTATTGTTGTTATACAAAAGCTTTTTGTTCTAGAGCAGCTACTACTTTGGCCAGTAATTTATAGAATCCAAAATTATTCAACACTCGCGCAGTCGTCTTTACCGTACATGGGTTTAAATACATCGCTTGGTAAGTACTTGGTGTGTCCGAACCAGCTAATGATACCTTTTGATTAATTAGGAAGTAACAGAATAATCTGATTTACAGGTCATAATCGAACGTGATATCACCCTTTGAAGTTGTGGATGTTGCTATACTTACCACTAGAATTCATTCTCTAAATGATGCATCTTAAAAAAAAGCGTCATGGTACAACAGTCGAAGCCGTAAATAACGAGGCTGATGGTCACTACGATAATAAAGGTAATATTTTACTGTCTGAGGAAATAATTAGTTTGCACATGAACCAAACATTTGCAAGTACATCTGAAACTAATCGGATTGAGCAAGTTTTTATTTTAAATCAACGTGAATCTACTTCATTATGTTCTAAAAACACGCATGGCCAGCAAGGTAAAATTAATAAAAAAAATGTATCTTCGAGCGTGAATTTTGATAGAATGGCCGAGAGTGAATTTGAACCTATTCAGACTGAACTTCTGGAGGAGAATAATGCTCACATTGGTCCCCATATTCAAGAGATTAGAACTAGTGAAAGTAGTGAAAGTAACACTTTTTTTAGGGGTTAATGTTGATTTAAATTATGAAGTTGCTTTTTCGTGAGATGGTTGATACAAAGAATGCACTTGTACCTAAGCAGTTAACGTTTCTAATTTACAGATTGATAGTGTTATTAAAGATACTGGCAACGCTTCAGACTTCTAAAACATCCACATTTTAGCAGAAATGAATGGGCATTTGCGTGTTGTCACAAATCTTGTCTCGCCTCAAGACGAAAACCGATTCACACATAACATTTTTCAAAATGATGTGTGTAGAATGGAGTCCAAGTTCTGGGGGAGGTACTACCCCTTTGGGTGCTTGACTGCTTCGGAGATTTTTTGGTAAGTTTAGCTAAAAATTAAACGCGGTGAAGAATTTTGTTATGCTAAGCAAAAACGTACAAGTGGTAAAGAATTTTTAGCACCCCTCAAGAACTGTATTTTGTATGAAGTAGCAAATAACATTTAGAAAATGCACGAAATGTGATATAATGAATCTAATTTACAAAGTCTGCATGTTTAATCTTGTAAAGCCAAGTTGTTTATTTCTCATGATTTCATTACCAAGATAAAAAAACAAGAATTTGCAGCCGAAATCTAGAGTATAACCTCGTGTTTTTTTTATTGTAATTATAGCTATCTGGTAATATATATGCAAATCATATCGACATTCAACTTGTAAAATAATGGATTTAATTAACATAAGGTGTGATGCAAAAATATGTTAAGACAGGTATGTTGTATATTCTGTTCTTGATTACATCACCCCAAAATAATTTATACAATTACACTGAACTTGCAGTCGGATCTAACATATAACTTTTAGCTTTTATTATACTTAATTATACCCGTATAAATTTAAAATATATGCAAATTATATCACCTTTCATGGCGATTTATTTGCCTCTCAAATAAAAAAATTAATTTGATCTTATATCAAGGTGTTCTTGCTTACATTTGGCAATTTCAATATATTTACATATTTAAAGTGTGTGTATGCAAAAAAAACATGTTAAGACAGATCACTCGTTACTTTATTCATGTTTACATCACCAAAATAATTTATACAATTACACTGAACTCATACCCGGATCTAAAATATAACCTTAAAATGTATGCAAATCATGTCGTTATTTAAAACGTGGTGAAGAATTTGGATGGTGATGTAATCATTCTCAAATGCGGAATGGGATTCCATAAGGTATTCTAAACGGGGCTTTGCACCCATTAGGTGATTGAATACTTCAGGGATTTTTAGGTTACGCAAAAACATGCACGTGCTGAAGAATCCTCCGAGAATTTCAAAAAATTATTTTTGTATTAAATATATAATGTTAAAAAGAAACACACATAATTTTAATGTTTTATTTACAAAAAAAATACATTCTTTATTTGTCTCTATCTTTTTGTGGGGTGGCGGTAGCAGATTCTTATTTGAATAAAATATAGATAAGACTTCCACATTAAGAAAAATGCATCTTAGTTAAATGTACGGGGATTTTATTAATTACAGTTTAGATTTAAAATAACAGCGATATATATGTTATTTAAGCGGTTCTTGTTCATATTTTAATTAAAGAAAGTAATGTGTTGTTTTTATACAAGAATACTAAAATTCTTGCAAAAGGTTTTGTGAGACATTCAAGTTGGATTAATGTTGGAAAAGAACCAGACAATATAGCATAAAAAGCAATAAACCGACTTGTACCTTAATTTAATTGAATTCTAAAAAATATAATATGCATATCTATGGCAGGCAACGCAGCATACACCAATTATGTCCTCTTAGTGTAAAATTTTATTGTTAGGTGAATAACCAGCCATTTAATATGTAATATTTATTGCTACAAGCATGGTGATTATAATTTGCAATGTGCAAAATACCTTTTTTTTGTAAAAAAGTCCGATTTAATAAAACACAATAAAAGGATTGTGGATTACTTACTTATTCTAGTTAAATTTTACACTGCTAGAGACACCAATTATTACTATTAGTACTAAATGTAGGTATAATAAATATTGTATTTCAGATGAGAGTATGTTCAAGGGACATTATTAGTTAAAAAGGCTTTGTAAACATGATTATTGAAATTATTAAAATTAAGGAATGTAGAACAGAAATTTTTTCATAAAAGCAAATATGTTTTCTAAAAGATATGCATTTTTCCGTCCCCGTAAAATTTTGGTATATTGGTCAATTAAAAGATTTTGATGAATTAGCCTCATGGGTTCCCAACTATTAAAATTTCCTGAATTAGTTTTTAAATTTCTTATTTTCCGATTTATTGTTCTGAATTCCGTTTCACAATTTTCTTCCACGTACGTAATTTAGTATCTAAATTTGTAAGTTTGTCGTTTGTCTCACTTCCACATTTTTCTTGCTTAGATTTCACCATTCCTACATGATCCCATACACAGTCGATTTCCTCCGTAATCCTCACAATTTTCTTTTGCATTTGTGCTTTCATTTCCGCAATTGTTTGATTGATTTCCCTTAATCCATCACTCAGAATTTTAATTTCTTTACCTAATTTTTTGCTATTTTCTTCGATTTTCGTAGTCTTGTTTTTTATGGCGGATTTGTTCTTGTCCATTTTACTATTCAGTGCTATCAAAATCTCCATCATTTTTGTTTCTTGAGGTCTGGCGTTCTTCGCTAGAACTCTTTTCCTGGATTATACTCTCTTGGGATCCTCTTTCCATTTTTGAAAAATTATATTTACACTACCTCTTAAATACTAAATTAAATCTGCTCAAATTTAATTAATGTACAAATTTCTCCGAATTTTTGATTTCGGTGATTTTTCTCAAAATAAAACTCTTTAATTATAGCCCTAGTTTAATTTAATAACTTTATTTTATGTTTAAGTCCCACGGTCGTATTGTCAAATTTATTTAATTTAATTCAAGCCCCATGCTTGGGCAGCCATTAAAAATTGATATGATAACTCCGTACTCGATGTATTAAACGTCTAACTAAACGCCACCGCTCTGTGTTCTCACTTTAATCTTTTTCTTTTATTATGCCATGGCTAACCCTTTTTAAATTACACAGAGTACACAACGTTACGATGATCAATTTTCATTTACCCCTTTATGATTACCTGTTTGAATTGATATAACGAAGTCAATCAACATTCATATAATGAAAAAATAATTTTTACACTTCACAATTTTTGAAATTCTTTAAATACAGCCTTTAATCATTTAATATTGCATGGATTAATTATCCCAAAATTTATATTCCTTTAATTTAAAGTAGAGTTACCAAAAACTACACTTTTACAAAAAAAAGCTGGAACGTTCGAGACCTCTTTGTGATTTATTACGTAAGTTTGAACGTATGCAATGTTTCTGTTGACTCTTTAGAAGTTGTAGATAAATTTAAAAAATTCAGTATTGAAATTTAAATTAAAAGATTCCTTAAAATTAAGTAGGTCTAACCTGCAATCTCCTGATATGTTGTTTCGTGTTGTGGATCAACACCCCCTTGTTATTCTCATTTGACACCAATGCTCTGCTTTGTTGAACCAAAATTTCAGTACGATCACCCCTTGTTTCCAAAATCACCTTGTGCTTTTTCTATATTTCTCTGTATCTGCCTTGAATCTCTTCCCTTAGATACCACTTCAAATTCCAAACTTCAGATCATAAATTAGCAGCGTATTGAATTGAATTGTCCCAGAATTGAACCAGAATTGTTCCATAATCAAAATTACTTTCGACGCTGATTAGCATTTGAATTGTTCCATAACTAGAACTATCGCCATGGATTAGAATTTGTATGCTGCAAGGATTGGAATTACATTTAGACGTAGATTAGAAGTCCTATATCATTATGAATATTTAATTTAAATTAATTACCCAAATTCTACTTACGTTTTCTAAAAAACACGGCAAAAACTCTTCATGTATTCTTAACGCAGCACTATTTTCACTATTATATAAATTTTATTTAACTGACGCCTAAATTTCTGATTAAAAGTGTTGCAAATTCGACCTGCTTCAAGTTTAGAGTAAGCTGCCTTGTCACCGGTGGGTGTTATATAGCTTTTTTCCACTACATTTGGATTGGTTTTCCAAGCAGTCTTACAGATTGTGGCAGCCAACCACGTTTGTCTTTAATATTCCTAGTATTTTTAAGCTGACTTCTGATAAAACTCTCTCGGATTTTAATATCATGCTGTTATGTACTCTTGTTATCGTGTTCGGACTTTCAACTTACGTCTGTTGTTTTGTGTAGATAGCGCCTTTTGGATAATTGTACAAAATAAATGATGTAACTCTAATCACACCTCGGATATCTATCAACAATCTTCAAATTTAAATAAGGTTCAAAATAAGGTTTGAGTTACACGAGTCATGAGAATCGTCATAATACCCCCTTCCCCCCTCAACACCCTAAAACTAGTAGGCAAGGAGAAAGGGGTTAGGAGGGGGGCGGCGATTCAGTGAAAAACGATGTGCACCAGAAGTGTCTTGAGGATCGTTAGAATATACAATGCACACCACCTCAACAACTGCAAACTAGAAGGCGCGGTGGGGGGATCGATCGAGCAAGGATCGAAGTGCGTCAGAACATAGGTATATTGTCTACTATATATATATATATATATATATATATATATAATGTTGTGATAAGGGGTTGTTTAGGGGTGTATTGTGTAGCAAGGATCGTGCAATAACCATAAATTGCAATAGGAATCTGAAAACTGCATTTAATTAGCAGAAAATTAAGTAATTCGTACATTATGTAAATAGCAAGCATTTAACACCCTGTATATAGACCATAATTTGCTTTAAAAGATGCAAGTAAGCATATCTAACAACAATAGAACGCGTACTTAGCAGAAAAATAGGTAATTCATACATTATGTAAATAGCCAGCATTTAACACTCTGTATATAGACCATTATTAATTTTAAGTAATGCCAGTGAGCATATCTTTCAACAACAGAAAGCGTATTCAAGAGAAATGATAGTACATGTAATTAAACACGCATTGAGAAATTCTAATTAGTTATAAAACAAATACGAAGATAAGAGATAAAACCTAACAAAGCTTTATGCAAGTATGCGGAAACAATAAACATTTTTGATAAGAAAACGCATTTGAAAACACGCATAAAGCTACATAAAGAAAAGTAGCATTGAAGTTACATCATTTGTTTTGTTGTTATCCAAAAGGCAATTTCCATACAAAACAAGGTCTGGCAAAGATAACAAGGTATCTATAGCAAATAGATATTACACGGAAAATTAAAGAAATGACATCAGAAGCAAGTTCGAAATGCATGAAATATTAAAGACCTGGTTGGGTGAGATATCTGCAAAACTGTTGAAAACCCAGCCCACATGTAAGTGGGAAGAGCCTATATTAATACAGAGAAATGATAAGACGAGTCAGTTTATAACTCAGGCAGGGCGAAGCTGCGTCACTGTTAACCAGAAAGGCACGCGTAATTTAATATTTAATAGAACATTAAGTGTATTTTACAGTGATAAAGTGCAACGATTACGAAGAATTCTTTTGCCGTTTAACGTGAGTAGAATTTGGGGTAATTTATTTAAACTAAATATTAATAATAATAGGGCTTCGAATTGTTGGTACATTTTTGAATGCTTCGAATCTATGATATAACATTTCGAATCTGTAATATAACATTTTTAATTTGTGGTACATTTCTAAATATTTGAAATTGGTGGTGTATTTCTGAATAATTCAAATATGCGTCGATAAGAACAATGCAAATCTGGGTCAATATAATATTTCAAATCAGCGTCGACAATTATATTTTGGTACAATTCTTGTACAATTTTGAGTTGCGAGATTCAAGGCATATAAAATAAAGAAGCACGAAGTAATTTTTGGAAAACGAGGGGTAACTGTACTCGAACACTGGTTTAACGAAGGAGGACAACAAAGGGGTGTTGATCCATAACCCGAACAACATGTAGCAGGTCAGATCTATTTAATATTAAAATATTTTTTTATTTAAATTTCAATACTGAATTTACTCAATTTACATAAAAATTGTAATGAAGTCAACAACTAACATTGCATACGTTAAACTTGTGTAATATATTATAGAGAGGTCTAGAACGTTCCAGGTTTTTTTGGTAAAAAATAAGGTAGTTTTTGGTGACTTTAGATTGAATTCAAAGTATATAAATTTTGGGATAAATAATACATATGATATTGACTGATTCAAGGGTGTAGTTAAATATTTTTCAAAAATTGTAAACAATCTTTCTTTTAATTATAGGAAACTAATTGACTTCGCTTTATCAATTCAAACAAATAGGTAATCATAAAGGGGTGGAGAAGAAAAAAATTGATCATCGTAACGTTTTGTACTCTGTGTAGATTAAAAATGGCTAGCCGTGGCATAATAGTAAACTTAGTAAGATTAAATTTCGTTTGAGAACACAGAGCGGTGGAGTTAAGTAAAAACGTCAAAACACCGAGTACGGCGTTATCATATAATATATATATATATATATATATATATATATATATATATATATCCTTTTTTAGAATTTTTGGAATGGAAACAAGGCATTCAATATTAAACTAAGTCTTATTATGTGTTTAAAAGAAAAGTACAGTATGGTGGAAATATTAAGAAATATTTCTATTGTCATCGCTCTGGCAATTACACTTTAAGTAGTAAAAATCGTCATACCCGAGTACAAGGTTCTAGAAAGATTGGTGCACAATGTCCTTCAGCAATTATTGTAACTTATAAAAATTCCCACGTCAACATATTGTTTATTAAAACACATGTTGGTCATGTAATTGGTGAATTAAAACATTTGAATCTTTTAAAAGTAGATAAGGAAAATGTAGCTCCTGATTTACAAATGGGGTTAAATACTACTACTGTAGTTTAAAAAATTAGAATGGCCTGGATCGAAGAGGAAACAAGTTGTGTTCATCTAATTACTAGGCAAAATGTAAAAATATAGAACGCAGTTTCAACATAAATGCCACAGTACCTACACTGTAACTCTAATGACTTTTGCTCAGTATTGAATCTTGGATTGAAGAAATGAACTGCTGTGTTGACAATCCAGTTATTTTATATCATGCACCTGATCAGAATAGCAACAACTTTATGCTTGGAATTTCTACCCCTTACCCAGACAATTTATTTAAAACATATGGAGCAAACATTATTGCAATTGATTCTACACTACGCACGGGGCTAATGATTATAATGTTCAGCTATCTACTATAATGGTGGTCGATGAAAATAAGTAATTATATTAAAGGATTGTTGAAAATATCAATTAACCAATATATGATTTTAGGGTTGGATTTCCTGTAGCTTGTTTATATTCTAGCAATGTTGACACTGATACTTGCAATACTTTCTTTAGCGCCCTAAAAGAAGAATGTGGTGAGATGCATACACAAACATTTATGTCAGACGATTTTAATGGTTATTACAATGCTTGGAAACAAGTATTTGGACCATATGAAAGTCGTCTTCTCTGTACATGGCATGTATTAAGATCATGGGAGAAGAATTTGAATAAAATAGGACCTCTCTTGTTAAGAAAATAAATACGTACTGATTTACAGGCATTATACAGTGAGATCGATGAACAACAATTTCAAAATTTGCTGCATTTCTTTTTAAACAAATATCGGATTCTACAAAATTCTGCAAAAAGTGCGAGGTACTCTAAGGACTATTACATGAACAGAATCGAGCAGTGGGCATTTTGCTATTGTATTAACCAAGGCATTAACACAAATATGTATTTGGAAAATTTTAACAGGTATATACATTATATAGATTGCCATTTTTTTGTATGTACACTCATATACCACATTTTGTTTTAAATAAAATGTTGAAACAGATATATTAATTTTGTGAATTTTTAAATTTTGGATTTGGTAAATAATAACTTTTAAAGTTTTAATTTAATACATCTACGTTTTAATGTTGTTCCAGAAATCTGAAGCATGTGTATGTGTCAGAAAAGAAAATAAAGCGAATGGACATATCTGTGTCGATTTTAATGAAAATGATATTAAACATGCAGTGTGAAAGATTGATAAAATCAGAGAAAGGGTTGTCACTCCAGATAAGGAATTTCCAAATCATTTTTGTGTTAAATCGGGGTAACATATGTATTACGTTCATATAGTCTTCCAAGAACAATGTCATTGTCTCTTACAATGTGCCGAGTGTAAGTTGTGCTTCAATGAAGTTTCATGCACATGTATTGATTTTTCCGTAAGAAGTATTATGTGTAAACACATACATTATGTGACAATGAAATTTGCAGATATTTTATAATTAACAAACCGTCAAATTGCACAATCAACAACTACAGTACAGCTGATTGCCGATGAAGTTGATGGTATGTATGATTTGTAATTTATGTATTAAAAAGTAACACAATTAAAAATTTTAGAATTCACTACTAGTAATGGATCATCCCAAAGATTAAAGAACGCGTTTAATAACAATGAGCACTCTCTGATCAATAATGCTGAATTACTACTAATGAAACAAAAGGAGTTAATAGAAAATGTTACACAAGTTATTGGTTCATGTAAAACTGTGGAAGAACTGAATACTGTTGCTCGCTTTGTGAAACCAATGCAAACAACACTATTAGCTCTTATGAAGCAAAATATTAGTAATAATTTCCAAAGAACTGGCTTCCAAGGAACAAAAAAAAATAGAAAGCCAAAAAAGATTTAAATAAAAAAAGAAAGTACACAAAAAATCAGTTAGATATAATTTCGAGTCTACATTGCACCAAGAATTATTCACAGCAAGTCGTGCTTTAATTGATCACGACTACACTAGAAAATAAGAAATTCCTGTTGCTTATTCACTCGGAAACACCAAACTGATCGTTAGTTGGCCTTCTAACATGTATATACATACAAGACCCATAAATTGCTATCTTTATGAATCCTCATACCGATTAAATTTACTTCAGACATATGCATGTCCTACCACGCTAAAATTTCAGGACAGGGGAAGAATTAATTGTATGCCATTGTGTATTAGGTAATTAAAATTTGAGGCATAACTTTATTTAAGTGAGTAAAGATACCGTGTCTACACAGAAACGGAATATTTAGGACACCCGTATAGTTACAGGTGAAAAGTTCCCCAAGTGGATAATGTGGTTAGCTACAGCTACATAATTTTCATTTTGACAAACTTGAACTTGTGCAATTTATTCCGATGATTCTCCTACGAAGATTATTTGTGCTTCAAGGCAATTACTCTCAACTAAATTCTTGGGCAAAAACAGTTTGCCCATTTGGTCTCGTTTAATGATTAAACAACCATATTGTTAATACAAAATAAAAATCCCTTACAAAAATTAAGCACTTATGAATTTATGACCTTGCTGTTGATAGTCTTTTATCCTAAGAATACTAAAAACTTAGTCTCCACAGTTTTGAAAAAAATGCAGAACAGAAAGAAGTGCGATACTAAAATATAGCAGATTAATTTATCGAAGTACGTCTTACTTGGCATGCTCTTTTTTTAAATATGCTTATAAGTTTTCACTCAAAATTGACTTGTAGAGGCATACTAAAAACCACAGGTATCAAATACATAAAATATACCTTACATGACAACCTATTCAAACGTTCAACATGATGCGAAAATTAACAAAACTCAAGTTTTGCAAAGATGATCGAACATAAAGCTAAGCACGCTGCAAAAATGATTAGAAACAAGATATACTAAATGACAGGCACTGGACAGTGGTGCGATTGATTTTTTAGAACTTGATGGTTAACCAAATCTTGCTTAAATAAAATTGAGATTTGAACTAGTGCGCTTTTAAAAATCAGGCAATGTTCTAAAAGTATATTATAGAAACGTAGCTTTAGTATGAAATATGGTAGATTATATATTAGAGCTCTTGATTTAATACACCAGTCGTCAAATATACTACCTGTGGTCATCCTATACGCACTTTTCCTATAATCCTCCAAAGATTACTAAGTTAACATATCTACCACACAGTTAGTGGAATTATTTAAAACTCGTTAAAAATTACCAGTACCATTCCCAAGAAGCAAGTTTTATGTATAACAATATGCGAACTTGAACAGATTCATTTAAACAAAAACACCTCAATCTTCACATTATTTATTTTGTCGTTTAACCCTTGATTGAGTTGTAAGCTTTTTAAACGGTTTAGCAGATTTTTTCTAACATGCCTACATGTGCTGTAATATTTTATAACCTGTCGAGCATATAAGTGATTTAATTTTGTAAACAAACTAACCTGACCTAGAAATACATTTTTCTCTGTCAAGTGATTAAACAAAAAATAACAGTTACGGTCATAAACGGTTTCCAGCTGTTACTGGTCAACGTTGTGGGCGGTTTGACATCATGTCATTTTTCCGGTTTTCATTTAACGTAACGCCAAAGCGTTACAAACCAATCAAATATAAATTTGCACAGATCCTTCCCGTCGAATCTGATACTACATAAACAACGATTAAATTTTCAATTATTTGAACATATCTCAAAGCAACAAGTATTTATTGGTGCGACTTGCATGGCGTTTAATTCGAAATTACTAATAAACGTTGTTTTGAAGTAGAGATTATTTCTAAAATTAAGTATTTTACTTTAGATGATAAAGAATACATAAGCTCTTTTTGAATTTAACTTCCTAGATAGTATGAAATCTCATATAAATGCTTTTGAGGCTTTTGCCCACAATTAACTGTTCCCGCATAATTTATTCGTATGTGGACATTATTCAATTGCTTTTAGCGACTTGCCATTATTGTGAGTAAACACCTCTTTAGAAAAAGCTTGAAATCTAAGATGTTTAGATAAATAACTAGATCCTGCAACAATTCTTTTCAAAACATCATACCGATATTTTCTTATTTCTGAAAGTCGCCAGCGTTTGTTATTAGCTATTATTTTTATTTTTACGTTTTATTTTTCCTCCCACTTTTGACGTAAGTAGGTACTATGTGAGAATTTTAGTTTCAAGACGATTTAAAGCCAACTATAAGTATTGCCAGCTGGAAAGTTAAAGATTTTTCAAATATTTTGCAATAGAAACAAGATATTGACTTTTTTAGTTTAGAACAAATATTTCATTCTCTTACTTTTTGTTCTCCATTGTAAAGCTGCTTGACAGGCTATTTGCTAAAAATAGTCTTCCATTTTCGTTAATCCGTGAGCGGTAAATATTTTATGTGTAGTTAGAGGAAACATTTTAATTCCAAGTGATATAAGGAAACACCATGTGATCCAATCACACAAATATTACTGCTAGAGTTAAAAAGTGCAATAATTTGTACGTTAAAGAAATTTACTTGTATGTATGATCTGTTGTTGGAAGGTTCAGCAATAAAATTATATAACTCTAGGTACAAAGTATTTGGTTTAAAGAAATTTTTGAGTATAGATAACCATTTTAACCAATCATCTTTATTAAGTAAATTATTTGTATGTATAACTGTATTTGATTTATTATGTTTAAAGTTTTTAGTAAAAGTTTTAGCCGAAGCCTTGGGTTTGTGAGTACTAGGTCGGCCACTTCTCCTATACCTAACTATCCGTTTTTTGAACACTTGGGACATGAAGATTTTTACATTAGGAAAACCACACTTATAGCAAAAGGTTTTTCTCTTTTGTTTACAGAAGGGATATGTGTAATCTTTTTGGTTACAATTCCAACATCATCGTTGTATTTGATTAGAGTTATTATAGATACTTGAAAAATAATTTACATCGCTATAACTTGTCTTGGTAAAATTTAACTTAGTTCTTAAAAATCTAAGGGTAAAAACTCTTGAGAAATAGTCTTTTGCAATCTACCGCAGCCACCAAAGGTCGATGTTAGCCCCGCCAGAGTTTTGTTTAGACTCTGCTGTACACCTATATCTACCTGTAAAAAGAAAAGGTGCACATTGACGCCCAACGTAAGTAATTAAACATTTAGTAACTGATTGGAATTCTCTGGTAAGTAGAGAGAGGACCTTCATTCTAGATCCTTCTCCGCTAATTGCTTTTTAATGGCTTTTTAATGAATTTCTCTTATTAAAACCCCATTAGCACTAATTGCTTTGCAATGAGTTTTTATTAAAAACCCATTAGCACTAATTACTTTTTAATGAGTTTTCTCATTAAAAACTCATTAGCACTAATTGCTTTTTTATGAGTTTTTTCATTAAAACCCGATTAGCACTAATTGCTTTTTAATGAGTTTTCTCATTAAAACCCCATTAGCAGTAATTGCATTTTAATATTTTTCCTCATTAAAACCCATTAGCACTAATTGCTTTTTAATAAGTTTCCTCATTAAAAATCCATTAGCGCTAATTGCTTTTTAATGAGTTTTGTCATTAAAAACCCATTAGCACGAATCGCTTCTTAATAGGTTTTCTCATTAAAAACCCATTAGCACTAATCGCTTTTTAATATGTTTCTCACTAAAAACTCATTAGCACTAATTGTTTTTTAATGGGTTTTCTCCACACATCTAGTAACAGTATTAAAAAACATTATCATCTTAAATCTGCACAATAGCTTTCTACGACTAAACATTTTTAACTCCCGGCACGGATCTTACTTTCGGCACCCTTATCTAGACCGCCACCACCACCACGACACATGCAAAAAATAATCGCACATCTGGTAACAGTATTAAATAACATTGTCATCTTAAATTTGGCACAATAGTTTTCTTCAACTAAACATTTTTAACTTCCAGGAAATGGATCGTGCTCTCACCCTGATCAACAAAAACCACCACCCTACCACCACCACACATGCAAAAAAATAATCGCACATCAGGTAGCAGTATTAAATAACATTGTCATCTTAAAATTGTAAAATAGTTTTCTTCAACTAAACATTTTTTAGCTTCCGGGCCTCCAGCAACCTTCCCCAGGACCACCGGATCTGCAAATTCTCTCCGTTAATTATGACGGTATTTACATAAATCTACTAGATTAGAACTTATTTACAGAATGGGAGATGCTTTAACTTATGGCGATATTTACATAAATCTACAAACCACATGTGTAAACCCAATATGTATTAATAGAACTAAAAAGATATGTATCAATTTATTTGCAAATAGGTTTTAAACATGATTGCCTTGTTTTTGGTAAAATACAAAATATTTTTATCTGCATGAAGTTGACAGTGTTGGGAAATACTACTATACTTGTTTAACATCTTGATGCAAAAAACATTGTAATCTTCAAGATTTTGCACATCGTTTCCAGGTAGGTACTGACAAATTAGTTTTTGCTTCTGTAAACCTTTTAAGAATATCGTAGCTTCGACGGGTATCAGTTCTTGTAAAAATAGACTTATAAAGTGTGTTGAAAATCCATTTGTTGAAGGCGTATCCCAGTGTAGCCCATGCAAATTTTTAGTGACTCATTCGTTATGTTTCTGAAGGTTTTTGCTCAACTGTGCATCCGTCAAAGGCATACCGAAAATCTCGTGCCACAAGTCGCCTTTTTCTACATTGAGTATAGCGATTTCTTTCACGAAAAAATCACCCTCCTTAAACTGGAAACCTATGATATCTATAATGTATGATGACACCATGTTCACTCGTTAGAGATTGTTTTGCAAATGTCCAGATGGTGTAAAGACACCCCTTATATTTTAGAATCTATACTTTGCCAAGTTGGTTTTAAAGCCGTGCCATTGGATTAGAAATTCGCCACCTGTATTCCTCTCAGGCTATATAGGCAACGTTCTTTGTTACAAAACTTGCATGGAAAGATTAAGAACTCCTATTAAATTCGAAGTGAACCTTGTCTTTAATTAAACTCTAGTCATGGAGACTGAATAAATTTAAAAGTCTTACCTATTTTGTAACGAATTCCGCAGATGTTGAAACTGACATTTGAAGTAGAAACTCGGTCTATTTATATGAATCTTAATTACATAAATAGATCCTTTAAAATCAACGTAAATCCTGCTCTAAAACCTGGCCTTCAACTATGTTACCCTTTCACAGAAAGTTCTAGTTTTATATTGTTTATGGAAAAATTCTCAAAAGTATTTTATTAACACTAAAGTATTTAGTAAAATTACATTACATCAAATCGCTATAATTAGTTAACTTTAACTAGAAGTATTGGCAAGCTAAGTGTTGTTAAAATACATTAACTATTGCTGTAGAGGATAAAAACGATGGGGTACTAGAACGAATGACATATTCACCCACCCTGCTTAAGAAATTTTAGACGCACTATCTATATTGGTCTTTGTGAATGATTAATTACGAGTCTTCGATTTTCTTAGTATTTAGATCTACTAAGACGTAAATAAATTTCAAACTCTAGCAATCTTTATACCAAAAAAGCGTACCATATTTAAAATTAAAATAAATCTTTGGTGTAAAAATACTAGGGTAAAAGTAGTACATTTATGGTGTAATCAGAACCACATTTCCTCCAGAATCCCACATTTCCTCCCACATCTGGACCAAATAGTTTTCTTCGACTAACCATTTTTCATCTTTCGAGATAAATATATCTTAAATTTTTCATCTTTCGAGATAAATGAGCATCCTCATTTCCTCCCACATCTGAACCAAAAAGTTTTCTTCGACTAGCCATTTTTTATCTTTCATCTGAACCAAATAGTGTTTCTTCGTCTAACCAATGCATCTTTCGAGATAAACCTATCTTGTTTGGTATCAATTAATATTAGAATTTTCTCAGCTACCCGAATGTCTAAGAACTTTTTAGATATCATCATCAACCAGGGAGCTACCCTCACTTTAAGATTTCTTACCTGTAGCCACTTTTGAGCGTTCTTATAAATTTTTTTAGTCATGCGATACATTAAATTAGTCTAAAATTTTATGTAGAATCCGAATCTGCAAACAGATTTGAAATCGGACCACGCCCTGCAAAGTTACACATATACCCTCTGCGAGATAAATCTTTCTCCACATTTCCACCCACGAGATAAACCTATCTTGTTTGGTATCAATTAATATTAGATTTTTCTCAGCTACCCAAATCTTTAGGAATTTTTTAGATATCATCACCCCTAAGGGAGCTACCCCAATTTTAAGATTTCTTACCTGTAGCGACTTTTGAGCGTTCTTATAAAATTTTTTTAGTCATGCGATACATCTTGTTAGTCTAAAATTCTATGCAGAATCCGAATCTTCAAACAGATTTAAAATCGAACCACGCCCTGCAAAGTTACACTTTAAGCTCTCAAACCTCTTTAAAATTTTTGCTCATCTATATATTTAACACGATTTTTAAAACCTTTTCGCTACCCAAGATATATGCTTTAACCAAACAGTTAGAGGTAGTAACACAAAAATTAAGCACACAAAAGTTTAATAATTTATTTACAGTTTAATAACTAATTATTCCAATGTAATGGGTTTTAAATATTTAAATGGGAAGGTCAACTTTTTGTGTAATGATCGCGTGGTTAATAATTAAGAAAGCGCATTTTGCTTGTATAAAATCTATGGAATTTCTCCTGCAATGAAAAGAAGAATGCATTCGTAATTGAAAATGCGTGTCACTTACCTTCAGCCTAATTAAGTATTAATATAGCAAAATATTTAAATTCAATATTTTTCGAAACTTCCAATGTAGCATTACTTTTATAGCATTAATTTATAACTCGTAATCCAGCAAATATTCTAGATTCTTAACGAACATGTGAATCACATGTAAAAGCTGTATATAATTTCTTCTCCAAACAAATGCGGTTATTACAATAGGAAAGTACGCTAAATGCAAGTCAATTAATAGCAATTTAATAGTGTTTACTGACCTACCTTAATTGTTTGTACAAGGAAACACAATGAAATATATACAAATATAGTAAGTACCTTATATATTTTTGCCCCATGTGTAGGTTGCTGTACTATTAGGACCAGGGCATGCAGACTTTAACACCTCCATCTCGCACGCTTTACACAGATGTTGGTTGTTTTGTACAAGACCCTTTAACAGCTGGCGGAGCTGAACGTTTACTGCTTAATGACATACCGTGCTGTTTTTCCTTGTGTCGCTGTGAGCTATTCTTGTAAAAGCAATACTGCAAGACCCAGAGTTTAAGTACTTTGCTGCCAACGGATGTATAAGCTTAACCGTGGACGATGTTACACCACTACATTAAATGGCAGGCTTGAATATTTTCTTTGGAAACAATCGAAGATTGCCGAAGACACTCGAAGAGTGCACAAACGCAATCACTAAACCACAATTAATAATCGCCTTTATAGGTTTAACATTTCTACCATTACCAATGACTTTAATTTCTTATTGGAGAGAATCCTTATTCTCCCACGCACTGCTGCGTAGCTGGATGCCCACCCCTTTTAGGGCTATATGCTCGTTATAGGTTGTAAGACCCGCGGCTTTACTTAACTACACTTCGTGAGATCCCTTTAATCTTTTTTTAATCGTGTCCTTCTCGCGTACAATACAGTAGGACTTAGCCTTACTACCTACAAATTCTAACACCAAGTCACCGTTAAACTCGTCTTTAAATTTCCCCACAACTTTTTGTTAACATGCGGTATATTGTGTTTATTATTTGCGGGGTACACCACTTTAAACCTAAAAATAAAAACAGGATAGTTTAATACGTCTATTAATAATTTATGGTAATGTTGGCGGTACAACTATGTAAAAACAAACTTTACCAAGAAAAATATAATGTTTTTAATAGAATACATACATGTATTGATAACATCTATAAACCGCTGTGGTAACCAGAGTCTGGCGAATCTGGGATAGCCAAATCTCTAAACATTTGCGCAAGCGATTGCCTTGCAGTTGCATCTTTTAAGTACTGAATGGGGAAACATTTAATAAGTTCCAACACTGTCAAGTAATTTAAATTGCTGCAATCATTAGACAGAGAAATACTGGCACTGCTCTCTCCCTCTAATAACGTTTGAACCCTTTCTTCCTCCGTCGTATTTCCACATACTTTTTATATCACCAACAAATTTTTCGTAAAATTCTGGAAAGTTTCTACACCTTAACTCAGCCATTTTAAAACAGATCAATTCTCGCAAATTTAATAGCTTGATGCACTCGTACGCAGGTAACACAATAACATTCCTATCTTTCGTAATCTCCATATTATATAAATTCTCTTTTTCAAAATTGTTCAACAGCCATATACTTCTATTAAAGGCTGTGCTCAGCTGCAATTTGAAATCTTGATCCAATTGTATCTCAACAACATCGTTTCCAGTAGTCAAGCCATTTAATCTGACTTGTTTTGAGTCTTGAGCAAATTGGCGAATTTGAAATTCCACTTGAAAAGTACACAATTTCTTCCAATCGAAGTAAGAGAATGTTATCGTAGAATCAGCACACATACCACTACAGCAAATAACTTGGATGGCAGGTTGAAGACCACCATATAAATCAAAACCAACTTATAATATATGGTGGTGATAATTTGGAGGAAATTCGCCTAACCTATAGGTTGACTTACCAACTAGTTGGTTGATATTTAATTGTGGTACTCGCACATCACTTGTAACGTCAACACAAGAAAAATCCATCTTCAATTTATAATTTTAATCAAACTCGACGATACTTTGACGACTAATGCACTGGAACATGGCTCTCGCCTTTTATGCCGATGGTCGAGCGTGCGCAGCTCCTTATTATATTAGTTGGCGTTATATGCAAGTCTTGACTGGAAAAGTGACGCGTATAATTGTTTTATAGTGGGTTTTACCTGTATGTATTTAACCACCAACACCATTTTTAGAATTATTAAACAAAATTACTCTTAGCAGTATTTTTTATATACCATCGTGTAAGATTTCAATTATTATTGTGTTTTTGCTCAGGTTCTCAAATCCCTCGGAATTTTTTTCAAATCAAATGACTCCTTACTGATTTGCAGAATAACCTTTTGCAAGCACCGTATATAATTCACCTTTAATCTATTTCTAAACCGTATCGCTCTGTCTTTTGAGATAAACCCCTGGTGTAACCTATAAAATTAGTATAGAATTTTCCTGAGGGATTGAAATTAATTATCACGTCTTTTAAAATTAGTGTCAACAATGACCTGTATATATTGTATTAATATTCAAAAACCTATTAGCAAAACACCTTTGCATTTTTATTTAGATTTAGCTCGATAATAGAGTTAAACTCCAAAAATATTTATTAGTGGCTAGAATTGTTAAAATTTTCAATTAGTGAATCCACATACAAATGATTAAACCAAAAGGTATAATACATATATTAATTCTGCACGGTGACCTAGAAAGTGGTTTGATAATCTATTTTAAATGTAGTTCAACATAAGACGTACATTCTAAATAAATTTAGTGAAATGTATGATCATTAGCCTTGCATTGTTTGTCGATGACGTCTGACTATTAATTTAATAAAAGCACTTTCCACAATTCTAGTTAATATACGGAAATACACATTCTATAATTTGATTTAAATTGGGTTAATGTAAGGACAAATTATACTTATACTTTCTCTATGTACATAAATACGGGGGAAATGATACCAAAAGTTCATTTTAAGTTTATTTTGTAAAACGTAAAGTCGTTTATAGTGTAATTAATAGTAATACTGAATTTTCAGTCTTTGGTTTAAAATTTCGTGTGAGGACTATCGACAAAGAAGAGTAAGTCTTAGTTTGAATTTTGCAAACGTAGAAGGAATTAATATTTACATGTATAATTCAAAACTGTTAATCAATAATTTTTTCTAGAATGAACATCTTAAGTATTGCGTGCAGTGTGTGCGAAAATGTTTTTACTGAATGTGATGCCATAAGAAAACACAACGAAAGGCACATCGAGATGGTTTATTTCCAGGAGGAACTAAAAATTACAGCCAATGAGTGGGAACAAATTAAGGATTTGGAAAACCAATCGACCGCAGCGCATAAAGAACGTATAAACGCCGCAATTCAGTTAGAACGAACCAAGTTACTATTTGAAAAACCATACACCATAACAAAATCTTCTTCCAAAATCATAATTGTAGGCCTGAACCCGTTCGACGATTACAAAATAATTTTTAGATTTGTTGACACCATTTTGCAGAGCGTACTTAATGTATCCCTCAACGTATTTAGGAAGTTTATATCAAATCTTCCACACATTATACGCACTATGGAAGTTGGCATGCAAAATCAGATATGCAAATTCGACAACTTGCGTTTTTATTTAAATAAGAATTGTTTAGTGAAGATGATGACATTTGATGGGAATTATATGATATTTACCAAAGGAACTTTAGAGCACTTTTTAGGGGTATCTCAGATCGTTCTCAACCATGCTAATACTTTAAAAGAATTAACGGAAAAGGGTACTTCGAATATAGATCTGTTTCTGTTAGATGTCGCAATGGAAAGATATAATAGGAATGATGTCCTACAGAATCTCGCACATGATGTAATTTAAAGCAAATACAGTAATAGTGATATTGGTGTCATATTATACGAATTTATAAGAACCTACCCAAGATTGCTTGAAAACAGTATTTGTAAACAAGTTGAGTATATGGAAGAATACAACAGGTTTCCATTCCACGCATTTACGAGCGATGTTTAAATTTTAAGCCAAAGCCTGAAAATTTTGTAACACTATTAATTACACTTTTGTTTTCTTATACGTTTCTAAATTGTTGTAATTCAACTACAGATATTAATAGATGTCAATAAAATTATGTTATAGTTTTAAATAAAACGATTCTGATTAATAATTTTGTAAAACGTTTATAACACCCTTTTAAAAAATAATACACATCTTTGTTATAATTCTTTTCATAATTACTTAGATACCCATTACAATTGCGTGGACATTTGAAAAATTAAACAATACCAATGTATGCTTTATATTTTAAAACATAAACAAGCTAACATATACAAAAATAATTTCTAAATTCCCATCATTCATTTCTTATGATAACAGTTGTGGTGGTTAATTTTTTATTTTAAAACTTACAATTTAGTATATATTCCATTTGAATGTCTGCCAACAGTTTTATAAACCCCATCTCCTCGACTATTTCCATAAAATCATCCAGATCCCCGGGCATTGATAACACTGCAGTACAGTGCTGTATTGCTTCCTCGTATGACTGACACATAAGACATTTTTTCTCCTTCTATCGAAAAGCGTTGCCCACATTCTGCTTTTTTTACTCGTAGAGCATTTCGAAATCTTCGAATAACCTCCCCAATGTCTTTATACATATTTGTTATGTTGTCTCTTTAAACCGTACAATCAACAAATAATAACTTCTACGCGATAGGTTGTGTCACTGTTTTCTAAATCAATTTCCTACATACTTTTTCCGAAACTATGCGTATCAATTGACGGTTATACTTTACTCCATAACCGACTTGTATATATTTTCGTATTCGTCTCTAGCTAACACGTTCGTATAATAAAGATGTACAGGCTCGTCGTCAACTGGTAACTTAATCTTTTTTAAAAGCTAGCCTTTGTTTTCAACTTTAACGCTTGTTGTAGGTGTGGAAATTCTTTCCGATATTCCTTGTGACTAGGAATCGGTGATTTTGCATGGGTTCAAAGTAGGTAGGTAAGGCCGGTCTAAATTCAAAACGCGACAGACGTATTTTCCATGTGTAGAATACACCTGCACCGTTTTGAATTAGGGTCGGCCCTATATAATTTCAATGTAAAATAGTCGTGAAAACATTTCAATGTAAAATAGTTGTAAAAACATGAATTCTTATATACTATCAATGTAAAATGCTTGTGGGCACGTTTTGAATTAGGATCGGCTTTATATTACTTTCAATGAAAGATATTTCAAAACACACGTATGTTGAAAAATGTAAGTGCAGAGAAGAATGTGTGTAGCTGTTTTGAATTTGGTTTTCTAGCGAGAAGTTACACGTGCACCGTTTTGAATTAGGATCGGCGTTATATGCTTTTAATGTAAAATGTGAAAACCTGAATTCTTTTCAAATGTAAAATACTTGTGGGCACGTTTTGAATTAGGATCGGCTTTATATTACTTTCAATGAAAGATATTTCAAAACACACGTATGTTGAAAAATGTAAGTGCAGAGGAAATGTGTGTAGATGTTTTGAATTTGGTTTTCTAGCTAGAAGTTATAAAAAGTATGACAGATGCAAAATATCGCATTCAAGTCAATTGTGTTTAATTAAAGTGGATTCTGATTTATGTTTAGAGGCTGTAAATACACATGGGCCGGTTTCAATTCAAAATGTGTTCACTCTTGTGATAGGTTGAAAAGTGGGTTGGCAAAATACGCAGATGGTGGTAATCTGCTATATAAGGAGATTGCTCCTAATATTAATTTAATTAGTCGAAGTGTACTGCATATATTTACATACAAACATGTATATAATTGATATTCAGGGATTTAAATACAAGAAATACGAGTTTGTGTGCAAAGAAATTGCGGTTTTGGACTTGTTGAAAGGTGATGTTTGGCATCAAATTTTTAAACTGCCAATGCAGTCCAGTTGTTTGAGTCAAGATCATATAAAACATAACGACTGGGTGACAAGGAATATTCATGGTATTTCTTGGGATGAATCTTCAACGGCTGGAATGGTGTCATCATATATAGCGCTTTATTTGAAGCAAATTATCCGACCCGGTGAAGAAGTATTTGTGAAGGGTCTAGAAAAGAAGAAATTGATTGAAACATTTATAATGCAAAACTTTGTAACTGATATGCTTGCACTAGGTTGTCCTAAGCTATCGGAGTTAAAAATCAACAATCGTTTAAAATATAACATCCATTGTTGTAGACACAGCAAAAATAATTTGCAATGCGCAAAACAAAATACCTTTTTATTAAAAGAATGGCTTGATAATAATAAAAAACAATAGAAAGATTTTGTCTGTATTATTTATTTTAATATAGTTTTACAATGTTAGCCTTACAAAATTCCTTCATAATAATAATATAAACAATAGAAAGATTTTGTCTGTATTATTTATTTTAATATAATTTTACAATGTTAGCCTTATTAACTATTATTATAACAACTTCTAGCAAACATTATTTTTATATATCCAGCTATTGTGTACGTTAGAGAAGCCTAACCATTTTACAAACACTTTATTTGCACTCTTTCTTAGGACTTTTTCTACCAGGTAAATTCCTGGATGTTTAACCTTTTGCAACTCCGTTTCATAAAATGCACCTTTGATTTCTTTCTCATCTTGATTTTCTAATATATATGTTGTAGGATTGGTTACGTTTACCTTTTTAATCTTAAAATTTCATTTGACCAGTTTGGCGTGTAACCTTTCGTAAATGCTTCCCTGTGTTTACTAATCCTCACACTGTCTTTAATTGAATATTTTGGTATTTTGGTTGCAAGTTTGATGTGGGTAAATGATGATTTAAGAATAGTTTTTTCATTTGATTTATCAACTTTTACAGGTTTGACTCCGATAGTATTGTGAACTGTATTGTTGTATTGTTTCGCAATATCGCTTAAATTTGTTATCCAATTGTAAGAACCGTTCAGGTTAAACAAGCGCCACATTTTTCCGTTTAAAGTTCTATTGTTATAATATTCTTTACCAAAATCAAACTGCAAATTTCTTGGTGGATTTTTAAATTTATTTAAAATTGTTTTCATTGCAGCAGTAACATCAATACCCGTTTTACTTTTAAGTGGTACAGCCCATACGTATTTGGAGAAACAATCAATAACTGCTAAAAGGTATTAAAATCCTTTGTTTGTTTGCGGATATGGTAGCATTTCAATCAAATCGGTCTGAAGAAGGTCATTTAAACCTTTTACTATCACTTTGCGTCTCTTGAAATTTATTCTTGCTGGTTTATGAAGTTCATTTACTATATCCTCTTTCACTTTTGATTGAGCAACTATCATAATACTTTTTTCTAATCAGGATTTATTAAATACAATTAATGAAATACTTCTATGTTTGAATGTCGTGGGCTCCACTTGCTTTGAAAGGAACTTTTAATATAAAATCAAGAAACATTGTGGTATTGTTTATGATGGCACCGCTGTCACGAAAGCTGATTACATCCATACGTTTAAGCAAAAATCCTTGTAACTGTGCAATTACATAACTTTTTTCGTTTATAAGAATTTCAATGTCTTGGGGGTATCCTTTAATATTCTCAATGACTGCTTCCTCATAAGGAAATTCATAATTATGTTTAATGTTGAAAATAAAGAATGTCTTGTCACCGTCGAGGAATGTATTAGAGTAAAACGTTGCTACTACCGTGTAATGTAGCATATGTAACTTGTACTCAATCAAGGTTTCAAAACCTTTACTTTTGTTTTCATATTCCTGTTCACTTATATCTATTTTACGGTTATGTAAGTGCCATCCAAATTTGTCAATTGTCATATCATCTAATTACTTTCGCCTCACGCAATTCTTCAATGATCGAATTTATTTCGTTGCCGTGACCTGTGTGTCCAGCAGTCTGAGATGAAACTAAAAGTCGTAATCTATCAACAAGTTCATTGGGATCATTCCAATATAAATAATCTATAGCGTTATTTGATACTTCCATTGTCATACCGTCTCCAAGACGCTTTCTATAGGGTAATGTTCTAGGTCTACGCGGTGTTTGGGGAAGTATGTTTAATGTAGATATTATATTTTTGTACTTATATGAAGTATTACCCTGAATTTGTTCGGTTTCAGAATAATATCTTCTATTAGCATTTGTTCTTTTTACAATATCAAGGTACGACTTTAGATCTTGATGACTGTACCCGACATGATATTTTTTAAACAGTAGTTCGTATAATCCAGGAGTACCTATATATTTCAAATCATTTATTAGAACATTTTCATCATCCAACGCGAAATTCGAATTGCCTATCATAAGACCATTTGAATCAGGGTTAAACCTAATACCATATTTATGATCAAATTCGTTCTTAACATCTTTAAACATATTGTAAATATATTCTCGAGGTAGCGGATGTAGCTGTTCGAGATAATGTGTCATACCAGGTGAATCGGCAAAGCTTTGAATGTATTCCTTGGCTTCTTGTGCATTTCGATTAATTTCTGCTTCGTATTCATTCTCAACATCATCATCATCATCATCTACCTCTATGGCATCATTTTTTATATTTGGTATATGCTGAGCAATAACCGGCGAATCAATATAGTCAACGTTCCTTTCTAGCAATTTAGGTTTAATTTTTTTTACACTGCTATGAGGCAGTTCTTCTTCTTCTTTAAATTTTTGCTTTCTTTACCACACTTTCCCCATCCAGTTATTAGCAATAGTTTCTAATCGTGATGTTATGGGTAAGATTGATTCCACTTGGACGACTTCATTATCTTTTAACTGACGCAATTTGTTTTTTACAATATTTCTTTTCTTAATTAAAATTCTTTTAAGTTTTATCGCCTCCTTGTTCATTGTGTAAAAGTTTATTGTAGTAAAAAAAATTCTTCGATACTAACGATACTTGCGTTTCCCAAGGTTTAAATATGTATGAAGTGATCAAAACCTATTCGGTACCTTCCTTGATCTGGATCACTATCTTTGTCTACAACTAAGAAACCGTATTTGTCTTGCCAACAAGCAGCACATATTTCACGGAATTTATCATACTTCATGTCAGTATTGACGTGATCGTCATATATGTGTTTTAAGTTTAAATCATCTTGTTTAAATAAAACTAAAAGATTAGCATTATCACGTAGTAAGTGCTTAGGTATACGAGTATAACTTTGACAAAGGTAAAAACTGTCTACTTGTTTATGACGCCCCATACTAAAGTATTCCCTAATGATACCTTGTTTATCGCAAGCTACATCATCAAAAACAAATATAGAATTATTTCGAGCATCAGATGGTGATATAATATTATCAGAACTGGAAAATGTATAATATTTGATCCCTTTTATTGGTTGCAGTAGTCTTTCAAGGTATTGATACTTTGGTTGATAAAGTGATTTAGAATAAACATATACGTTTTCAAACTTTAAACCATTAGGATGTTCTATCAGGCCAATCATAGCGTAGGTTTTACCGCAGTTTGATGGACCAACAACTAGACATCGAATAGATGAAGGCAGAAGAACGCTATGTTTTTTCTTTTTAGCTAAGGATTGCACGCCAATGTCATTATTGTTTATGGTTAAAGGTGTTGATTGTTTCACAACACGCATGTTTGCAAGTACTAAGTTCGATTTGTAAAAAAAGTGGAATTATATATAAGAAACGGCGAGTATATAAAGAATCATTAATTCATAATATTTTATTTATTTACTGCACAGCTTGAGAGGATAGTTGTCCGCTAATGATTACATATAATAATAATTCTAAAACTACTGGGAACGGACTATTAAATACTGTAATTAACAATTTACCATTTGAAGCGCATATTCCGGGTTACAAATTTTGCGGTCCGGGTACAAAACTAATCGAACGGTTAGCTCGGGGAGACAAGGGAATAAACAAGTTAGACGAGGCTTGTAAGGAGCACGATATTGCATACTCCAAAGAAAAGGATCTATCGAAACGTCATCAAGCAGATTCGAAGTTAGCTCAGTTAGCTACAGAAAGACTAAATTCTGGTGACTCGTCTTTAGGTGAAAAAGTAGCAGCATTTGGAGTAGCTACCGCAATGAAAGCTAACGTAAAACTTGGTATGGGTGCCTGTGCATCACTGAAAACAAAAAATATCAATAAAATAAGAAAACTGATAAAAAACGTAAAATAAGAAGTACGTTAGGTATTAAAAGTATTATCAAACAAGCACGTACAGCTTTAAAAAAGGCTAAAAGATCTAATATTATGGATGCAATCAATATAGCAATTAAGGCAGCCAATACAGCAAAACAAAAGAAGCATATTAAATCAGCTCGTATTATATCAATTCCTAAAACAGGAGGTTTTCTACCACTAATACCAATTTTTGCAGGCCTAAGCGCTCTTGGTACTCTTACTGGAGGTGCAGCTGCTGTTGCAAAAGCAGTTTCAGATACTAAAATAGCTAAGGAACAACTAGCGAAAAACAACGTCATAACAAGGCAATGGAGGACATTGCAGTCGGAAACGGCATGTACATCAAACCTTATAAAAAGGTTTTGGTCTTTTTAGCCCTGCAAAACCTCAAAGGAACGCAACTTGATTTTACCTAATCGAGCACTAAGCAATGTAGAATTAATAGAGTTTGTTAAGCAATTAGAAGTACCATATTTCCGTGGAGTGTTCATGAGAAACAATCTTCCCAAGAAAGTTAATTTTAAAGAATGTGGTATAATTAATTTAGATGGATTAGAAGGTTTAGGCACGCATTGGACCTCTTACAAAAAGTACGGTAGTAGCGCTATTTACGATGACAGCTACGGAAACCTGCGACCGCCAACAGAGTTGATAAGTTATTTGAATAGCGGGGGTAAATGTAAAATTCTTTATAACATTAACCATGAACCATCATACGGTACTGTGTTTTGCGGTCATTTATGCTTACAATTTCTAAGTAGTGCATAGAGCTGCGTACGAAGTTGTTATGTCGTACACTTTTACTCTAACGGGAAACACTTTAGTTTTAACAAGCAATTTTAATCCGCCTATAAACTTGGATAATGATTCGGAGTACATATTAGGATTAACAAATTTTGAGTCTTATAACACAATTCCAAACATATAAAAAGGAATAAATAATAAATTTTATTATGGATCTAACGGAGAATTCATAGAAATACCTGAAGGTGCTTATGAGATTAGAGAAATTAATAAATATCTTCAAAAAGCTTTAGGTGATAAAAGATGGCGTGGTCGTATGGAACAATCACGAAGCGCTAGAAAGACGCCAGTGTATATAGAAATTACAGCTGACAATAATACACTTAAATGTAGTATTAAATGTAGTCTAGATGTGGATTTTACCAAAAAGGATTCAATTGGTTCTCTACTTGGTTTCAATCCGCGAAAATTGGTAGCATTTGTCACTCATCAAGCAGACTACGCGATCAACATTTGTAAAGTGAATGCAGTTTTAATCGATTGTAATATTGCAAGTGGATCCTATTTAAATAGTAAACCAGCCCATGTAATACACGAATTTTTTCCTCAAGTACTTGCAGGTTTTAAAATTGTCGAGTGCCCACCTACGATTATATATCTACCAATCAGGTCACGTATAATAAATGAAATAATAGTTAAAGTGTTAGATCAAGATGGAAATTTAGTTAATTTCAGAGGAGAACTGCTAACTGTAAGGTTGCATTTAAAAAAATCTGCAATAGCCATGGGTATTATGTATAATGCACGCAACATGCCAAGAATTGATATAAATGCTGAAAATTTTAAAGCAATCGACACTCAATTGATTGTTTTAAGACCGCTAACAACACAAGACCGGCAGTTTCTACAATCGTTAGGACTGCATTTAATTAAAAAGTAGAATGAATAGTGAAGTACTGAACGTGCGTGAAAAAGTTTACTTCGACAATGCAATTGTTAATATTGAAAAACATACTCATCAACCTTATGAAAACACATCTTTAAACAATAATGATGAAATTCGAATCCCTATACAACAACAAGATGTATACACCTTACCATCGAAGAGCATGCTGTACATAGAAGGCAAATTAATTAGAACAGATGGAACGCCGTCTCAGACAGCAAACTTTGTAAATAATGGAAATTTGCTGCTTTTTGATGAAATTAGATATAAGATTGGTGGTATCATTGTAGATCGTGTTCGGAATCCTGGATTAACGTCTATAATGAAGGGATATGTTTCATATAATAGCAATCAAAGTAAACATTTACAAAACGCTGGGTGGTTTCCTATGGATGATTCGCAAATAGTTGATGCCAATGGGAATTTTAATGTTGCAATAAACCTTTCAATGGTTCTCGGATTATGCGAAGATTTTAAAAAAATTATTTTAAACCACCGTCATGAGTTAGTTTTACTACGTTCTAGTTTTGATACTAATGCTATAATTAATCCTACACTCGATGAAGAAATAAAAGTTGTTTTAAACAAAGTTTTATGGAAAATGCCGCATGTAGCCGTTGATGATACTCAACGAATTAATTTAATAGAATGCGTTGCACAAAATCAGGATTTGCATATTCCGTTTAGAGGATGGGAGTTGCATGAATATCAACTTCTACAAAAACGCAACGTCATACATGGAACATTAAAACAACAACACAATTAGAAAACCAAGATTTGTGATTGTTGGTTTCCAAACCAACCGAAAAATAGATACATGAGCAACTACAGTCGTTTTGATCATTGCTATTTAACCAACATGAAACTATATTTAAATTCAGAAATTTTCCCGTACGATAACTTAAATTTGAGGTTCGAAATTAAACAGACTGCGTTGTTATATGAGATGTATGCTCAGTTTCAGCAATCGTACTACGAAAAGGAAAATGAACCACTTTTTAATCCTGAAGATGTACGAAGTATTGCACCATTAGTAGTCATAGATTGTTCTAGACAAAACGAAGCGTTAAAATCTGGTACTGTCGATATTAGATTAGAATTTGAAACTAGCAGAAACGTTTTGTCAAATACATCTTGTCATTGCCTTATACTTCATGATAAGATAGTCAAATACAATCCACTCTCAAACAGCATAAGAATATTATAATTACTTTTTTATTATTATTACTGTACCTTTACAAATTATGAAAAAATAATAAATCATTTAGCAATCACAGTCTATTTATTAATATTTTTACATGTTTTTACAATATCTTTTACATGATTGAATTATTAAGTAATTTAGTAAACAGCCATAAACATTGACAATTTTAAATAAAAGTTTTGTTATACATTTCTCGAATAAACTAACTGGTATGTTATTAACAAACTGGATTTTTTTAAACAGAACGGTTACTACTACTATTTTTCTCTACACTACATTTATACTAATATATAGTTCAAACTCGGGCAGATTGAATGGTATCCTATTTTTAGATACATCCAAAAACGAAAAACGGCGTACTTGTGCAGGTATAAACATAACACTGAAGTTTTATAACTAAAAAATATTATATGTTAATCTAGATAAAATAAACTGCATTCTTTATTTGAGCCAGTGGTTGAAGCTTTACAAGTCATTTCTGTGTGTATAGTTATATCCCAAGGTTTAGTATCAGTGGTTAAGTTACTAAGAATTCTTTTATCATCACTTGGATTAAGAACAATTTTGTTTTGTTTAATAGTACAGACATCATGTTTGACTGATCTAATTAAATATTGCTGTTTCTGTACAGTCTGTTTATAAAACAAAGCATTCTTATAATCGTCAAAAGAAATTTGCTTAATACTTGCTAAGGAAGATCCCTTTGACTTTTTTATTATACTATCCTGAACTCTGTAAGTGTACATTTTAGATCTAAGTCTTACAAACTCTAGCATGATGTCACCATTGTTTTCATCTTTCATAATACCAGGAACTTTTTTATTTGATAATGGAATATGATATTTGTTATGAGGGTCGTAATCGGAAGTATCAAATCTATGAATATTTTGTTTGATATAAGAGTAAATATCTTCAACGCTAAACTCGTATATCAAACTATCCGTATCTGTGTACAGCAGCTTTGAAATATCTAGAATAGAGAAACCTACATAAATGGGTTTGTTTAAATAAACCTTTAATTTATTTATTTCTATTAAGACTAGATCTTTGTCTAACACAGTGCAACTATGAAAATTAGGCTTCGCTATGTAACTACGAGCTCCAAACCGTCCTTCCCATTTGGTCACTAATTTCACATCTTTCCTTTTCCGTACGTTTTCCATCATCTTTCCATAAATCCAATTTATCAGATTTTTATAAAAGTATATATCGAAACTGTTTTTTGACTGTTGTCTTAATTTCGTATTCAAATCAATGTATTCTTTTAACCAAGGAGCTTGTTTAAACCGAAGAACCTTATGAATCTTTTTCAGTTCTAAACCGTAGCTTAAATACATTTTTAAATTCTTGTAGTGAATAATATAGTTGAGTTTTGGATATAAAGTTGTAAGTAATTTCTTTAAGTTTGATTTATTAGAAGGTAATGGTGGTATCATATGTTCAGGCGCCAAAGGTAAGTCACTGTGAATTTCATGTAAAGACACTGGGTAGTGTAAATCGCATTTAAAAATATATCCTACATCAGAATCATCGGGAATATTAAGTATGTCTAAACGTATTATATCTGGACTGATACCATCTAAAAATTTAAATTCTCCATATGGAAGATATTCAGACATTGCAGCCCCATATAAATTATTAACATCAAAATACATTAAATATTTAGAATCGAAATTTGGATCATAGTCTGCATTCATAAATTTGTTATTTGCTTTAGCATATCTATTCGAACATTGAGAAACACCACCACGATTTCCCCGTTCTAAAAACATTATTTTTTCAATATCAGTAAGCAACTCGAGTTTAACGTACGTCGTTCTTAACATTGCATCTAGAGCTAAACCAGGAGCCGTAAAGTAGTGAAGCGGATCTAACTTATACGTGAACATACAAGTTTTTCTAAAGTTTTCAAATATACCAGACAAGAGCAGTACATCTCTTTTTAAATATAGGTCTGAATAGTCCCCTAGTGTTTTTATATTAAATGTTTGCCAAACGTGTTTAGCATGATTGTAGTCTTCATCTGAGATTTCTTCATTGCGCAAACGATTAAAGAATGATGTTTTACAGGGTAAATCGGTTTCATTGAGCCTATCCCAAGAGTTAATGTAATCATAGTTGAAATATGCCTTTACGCGAGTTATGTATCCCCCAATTACATATATATATTGATATATTGAATCTAATATGAATTATTAGAATTATTATGTAAAAGTATAAGTTCAATGCAACATTGTAACACAAGGATAACCCAGAGAGGTTATCGACAGTTCATGTGAACGGACATGCAACTTTGCATCCGTGAGGGCAGTGATACTGCAGGTGGCAGGTCACAGGCGGTCAACAGACCGCAATTACTTAGAATTAAGTTGTTACATTGTATTAAAGTGTACAATTAAGGAGAAACGCAGACATGAGATCTGCAAGTTCTCACAGCCGTGTGAGGGCAGGTTATTATAAAGGCCCGGGAGCTCAATGCCCGGCAGTCAGTCTCCAAACTCCATACTTCGTTGTTTGAGCTACTCACCTGTACAATTAAATTATTTTATTAATGTTATTAAGAACCAGCTATTCCAAATTTCAATGTAATTTCTGTTTAACTTAGTAATAAAAATATTGTTAAAGTTTCAAAGTGTTTTTAAAAAACCAGCTCCAAAGGCCCGAACTTTAACTGGCGCAGTCGTAACGGATGTCAAAAGGGCACTGAAAATCCAAAAATCGGAAGATTGGTGACCAAGAATTTTTATTCGAAATTTTGGCAGAACCCAAACCAAGTTGGAGGAAGAACAAGCATAGTCTGAATCCAGCAACAAACCAAGTTGGACAAGGAACAAGAATCGTCTAAGGCCAACAATCAAACCAAGGTGGACAAGATACAGAATCGATCGAACCCACCAAAGAAACTGATGAAATTAATGTAAGTTCATTTCCATAACCTTTTTTTTATTTCAAACCAAAAAACCAAATTGATATATGCTAGTATTATAACTATTGAGTACCATTTATAATTACTGTTTATGAATTGTATTTTTATGAATATTTTCTTGAAACTAGTTCAAAGTGAATTATTTTCAAAACGAGACTATAAAACATTTTATGAAACTTGAATGTTAAAGAAATATTTTTTCTTTAAAAAGCAAATGAGACTTGATTATTTACAAAGAGATTTTCTTAAAATAAATAAGAATTGAATTTAAAAGAGATTTTCTTTAAAAAGTAAATGAGAATTAATATTAAGAGATTCTTACCATAATTAAAAACAAACTCAAAATAATCCAAAAAAATAACGGGCGCACATTCACTAAACACCAAAAATAAGAAACATCAACCACCGCGATTCAAACCCACGTTTATAAACCGGTAAACTAACGCGAAATTAATTTCAAAGCTAAAGCTAATTCGAACAAACTGTACAGAACGCAATTTAATCCTTTAAGCAATCACGGAACAATTATTAAACCATTGACCTCTATAATACTGATAAATCATAGCAAACACTCTGCTACGGTAATTTAAAACCACCTAAGATAAATACGCGAAGAAAGCATTCCTTATTATACAGTTAAAACTCAGAGAAAATCGCTTTCAGAATTCTTGCACAGTACTAAAGAAATAGCTTTCAGGAACTTTCAGTACTAAAGCAATTTGCATCATACACGGGATAATAAAATCGACGCAGATTCTACATTAATACCTACAATCCATAAAAACGTGTACAATTGCAATAAAATCTAAACGTTTATCAACTAATTAACCAGCATTATAAAGTGCATTATTTCAATACGAAAATAGAATAACGCTAAACGCTCATAATTGTAAACCTGAAAACTAACTACGAAGAGTTCAATTACAAGTCGTGAACACCGAGAGATCTAAAAATAAAACAGACGTAACACTTTATGCGAAAGCAGTTAGCAATTACAGAAACAGACGTATCTAATTTCTATTAACACCTGTAAGAGTTAAGTACCTCAACAAGTATAATCATATGTACGCAATTATTACAAAGTAATGAACACTATATCTTTTAGTAGTTCATGCAAACAATAAAGTGCAACCTCGAGTCATATTAATTACAAGTTGACAAAAGTTAAATAAAACAAAGCTAAACGAGAATAAATCTATCCATTTAAGATTCCTTAAGAAGCAGGAACTCAAGACAAAGTAAAAGCTGCATTAAAAACGGACAAATCCCAGACTACGGTAATTATTCTAACATTATTGAAATAAATCTCACAAGAACATCACTGCATTGTGTAATTAAATTTAAATAACAGCAACTACGATTTAAAAAAATAACTCGACGCAATATTAACAAATCCAAACCAAAAATTAATATTACAAGTACGAAATTAACCTCAAAATTTTACCAAATTTTTATCCACAAAATCCAAACTGAAAATTAACAAATTCAAATCAAAAATAACGCCGAAAAATAACGAAATAAACATCAACCTTTACCAAATCTTTATGTACCTAATCTAATTGAAAAATTAAAAACCAAAACCAAAGTTAACGTTTCAAATAGCTAAATCAACATCAATTTTTACAAAACTCTAAGTTATCCAATCTAAAAAGGAAAATTTAAAAACCAAAGCAAAAATAACGTCATAAAAAGGAAAATCATCCCCAATTTTTACAAAATTCGAAATTATTTCATCCAAAAGAAAAAACTAATACATCCAAAGCATAATTAACGTTACAAATAGAAAATCAACCCCAATTTTTACAAAAATTGAAATTTCACAACCCAAACGGAAAATTAATAAATCCGAAGCAAAAGTAACCATACAAATAACGAAATAAAGCTTAATTCAAAAAAAAAAAAAAAACAAAAATTTTTTTTTGAAATTTCCAAAAAATCGAAAACAACCCCTAACCAACATGAGTAACACAGACTTACGTCTCTATTTAGAGACAATTCAGACGTTCGATGGCACGCAGGCCCATCTCTCAAATTTCATTGGAGCATCTGAAATGTTCCTAAAAACCTTTTACAAACCCGGAGATGACGCAAGAAATTCATTGCTTATACGCTTAGTAATAAGTAAACTAGCCGGAAGGGCACTAACCTTAATCGCCAGTAGGGACGATTTATCGGAATGGGACCAGTTTAAACAGCTACTAATTGCATATTTTGGAGACCAACGTAATATAAAATGCCTGGTACGAGACCTAATAAACCTTAGAATGGAACACAATCAATCCCCCTACCAATTCGGAATGAAATGCCAAGACGTGAGAAGTTTAATTTTAACAAAATTAAAAATCGAAGAACCCGATCAAAACGTTAGACGTTTAAAAACAAAAATGTATGACGAAATGGCACTAGACACATATATAAACGCTTTACCAGAACGACTATCGGATAAAATCAGATTCCAACGACCCCAAAATTTAGAAGAAGCTATGAGCCTAGTAATAGAAGAAGAAAATGTAATGTATTACCGCAACAGACTATACAATCCCAACGCGAATAAAAGCTATTCACCAACAAAAACTATACAAGCTACAAGACAAACGATCCCTCAACAAAAATTCACACCCTTTAACCCACAAACAAATCAACCGCGAAGTAACAACCCAAGTTTTAACAATACCAATTTTAATAATCAATATAAACATTTTTCAAGACCAACATTCAACCCAACTTTTACGAAACCCGCATTCCAACCGAGATTCAATCAAAACCTAAACCAACAAAGACCAGCATTCAACGCAAACCCTAATAGAAATACACCAATGACTAATACTCATAACAACCCTAACAATTATTACAAACCAACACCAATGGACACCTCATCTGGTAACACCAGACAAAACACAAAAATAACACATATCCGACCAAACCCTCATCAGAAACGTAATTTTACATCGGAAGAATTATTTCATCAAGAAATTAAAAAATCTGACACTGACCAGAATAATGACATTGAGACACATACGAACAATGAAACAAACCATGCAGAAACTTATGAACGTGACGAACAATACGAAACTTACGAGGAGTATGATGAAGAAAACTCGAACTCAAATTTTCAAATGGACCCATTTATAGACAACCAAACTTAATAAACTTAAATAACATAAATCATTTAGTATTACCATACATAGAAATACCCCACGCCAAATTCAAACTATTAATCGACACCGGATCATCTAAAACATTAATTAGCCCCAGAACCGTACAAAAACATTATTTAGATTATGTAGAAAGAGAACCATTCAAAATCAAAACAGCTCATCAAACGACACTACACCAATTCGTAGCAAACATACCCTTACCGAGAACATTTAATGTTAAAATGAAACATAAATTTTGTGTATTCGAATTTAACGACAAATATGACGGATTAATCGGAATGGACTTTCTAAGAAAATTAGGAGCCAACATTGACATTAAAAATCGCTTATTAAGGACAAAATACGGAAAAATCCCAATTAAATTTCAAAACACACAAGTTGAACAAAAATACACTATAGAACCCCGAACGGAAAGAAAAATAAAAATCCCAGTAAAATCTAACAAAAATTTAGGAATAATAAATCATATAACTTTTCAACAAGGAGTAGAAACCCCAACTGCCTTAGTTCAAATAAAAGACAATTTTGCAACCACAACAATATTAAATTCAAACGACTATCCCGTAGAATTATCACTGACAGACCCAATTAACGTAGAAGAACTAAATTTTAACGAAATGGAAATAGACGAAAATTTAGAAAACGAATACAACCCAATAGAACATGACGAAATGTTAAGAGAAAATTTAACTAACATCCGCTTTAACACCGATATCAATCAAGAAGAAGAAAGAGCAATTAAGAACTTATGTTTCGAATACCGCGACATATTCCATTGTGAAGGAATACCATTAACATTCACCAACACAGTAAAACATAATATCGAGTTAACAGACAATAAACCAATTTTTACAAAAGCATACAGACTACCTCATGCAAGCCAAGAAGAAGCTGACAGACAAGTAGCAGACTTATTAGACCAAGACATAATCCAGCACTCCAATTCACCATGGAGCAGCCCCGTGTTAATAGTACCTAAGAAATTAGACGCAACAGGAAAGAGAAAGTACAGAATGGTAATAGACTATAGAAAGTTAAATGAAAAAACGGTAGATGACAAATATCCACTACCAAATATTACCGAAATTTTAGACAAATTAGGCAAATGCCAATATTTTACAACATTAGACCTAGCATCAGGATACCATCAGGTAGAGATGGAAGAAAAAGACATATCAAAAACAGCCTTCAGCACACCTAGAGGACATTACGAATACAAACGAATGCCATTTGGACTAAAGAACGCACCCGCTACTTTCCAGAGAGTCATGGACAATATATTACGAGGAATACACAATGAAAAATGCCTTGTATACCTTGACGACATCATAGTTTATTCCACATCACTGGTAGAACACATAGAAAGATTGAAAGAAGTATTTGAAAGACTTAGACAAGCACATTTTAAAGTACAATTAGACAAAAGTGAATTTTACAAAAGAAGTATCATTTTTAGGACATGTAATAACACCCCAAGGAGTAATGCCAAATCCAGACAAAACAAATGCAGTTCTAAATTACCCATTGCCAAAAACAAACAAAGAAATTAAAGGATTTCTAGGACTTAGTGGTTACTACCGCAAATTCATTAAAGGTTACGCTCAGATAACCAAACCCCTGACAAATTGTTTAAAAAAGGGAAACAAAATTGAACACACCCCGGAATTTATTAAAGCAGTAGACAAAATTAAAAACATATTAACTAACCACCCTGTATTAGAATACCCAGACTTTACAAAACCATTTATACTGACGACAGACGCATCGAATGTAGCATTAGGCGCAGTATTGAGCCAAGGAAAAGTAGGTAGCGATAAACCTATCAGCTACGCATCCAGAACCCTAAACGAAACCGAACAAAAATATAGCACTATAGAAAAAGAGTTATTAGCCATAATTTGGGCAACAAAATACTTTAGACCTTATTTATACGGAAGAAAATTTTACATATACACCGATCATAGACCACTAGTATGGTTATGCAAACTGAAAGAACCGAATTCAAAATTACAAAGATGGAGAATCAGACTCGAAGAGTATGATTACGAAATTATATATAAAAAAGGAATCTATAACAACAACGCAGACGCTTTAAGCCGAATCCAACTCAATGCATTAGAAACGGAATCCATTATAGGAAACGTAGACGATACAGAAATAAGAGAAGATCCAGACGAAATCGACACAATACATTCGACACAAAACGAAGAACCAAAAAACGCGATTAAAATTTTAAACGAAGCAATCGATATGAAACCCAACCAATTTATAATAACCGAAGTATTAGATAACCCCAATCCAGTAAAATATACAAAAGTAGATAACAAAAAGATATATCAAATTCAAATAACAAAAGATGATAATGAGGAACAAATAATTAAAATTTTAAAAGAATACACCCCCGAGAAAAAACGATTTTATTTCTATTTCAATACCGAACATTTATACCGAAGATTTTCAGAATTATACATTAAATTATTCAATAACTCTGGACCTAAACTCATCAGATGTACTAGAAAACTAATAACACTAGACGACCCTGACGAAATAAACAATGTAATTAGAAATCAACACGAAGGAAAAACCAACCATCGTGGAATTAACGAAACAATAAAACAACTCATAAGACGTTATTATTTTAAAGACATGAAGGACTTGACCACAGATTTCATTAACCAATGTGAACTATGTGACAAAGCGAAATACGATAGGAAACCCCCAAAGATACCCTTAATGTTAACCAAAACACCCGACAAACCATTTCAAAAACTTCATGCCGATACTCTAGTAGTAGAAGCGCAAAACTATCTAACAATCATAGACGCATTCACAAAAATAGGCCAAGCCATACCAATCACATCCAAAAATAGCATTGACGTGACCCAAGGATTTTACAATATTTCACATTTTACGGAACACCGAATCAATCACTTTAGACAATGGTAGCGAATTTAAAAATGAGACAATACAAAACACTTTAGAACTACACAAAATAAACATTCATTTCATAACGGAAAACCACCCTGAGTCAAATGGACTAATTGAACGATTACATTTAACCCTGTTAGAACAAATTCGATTATTAAGAATAAATTATAAAAAGGAACATATAACCAATTTAATGTCATACGCACTAATCGCCTATAATAACACAATTCACTCATCAACAAATTTTACGCCCTTAGAATTAACCTTAGGACACTCAGATTCACGAAATCCCTATGACATACACTACAACAAAGAAGTATATCAACAATATGCAAAAGACCACAAAGAAAAATTAAAAATAACTTACGACAAGGTAAAAGATAAATTAGAAAACGATAAGGAACGTATCACCACAACCCGAAATAAAAATACCGACTCAAATAAATTTTCAATAGGACAAACCGTATATGAGAAAAACTTTCAAAGCAAGCGACATAAAACAGCACCCAGAAATTTAGGACCATTTAAAATTAAGAAAATATCAGATAAAAACATAGCAGTAGTAGACAACGGTAAAATAACGAAATACATTCATTTAAAAAACCTAAGACACCCTGTAATTTCAGATGGACAATCATCACCCTTACCGTCAACCTCCACCCAGGTAGAACGGACAACCAAGTAATAATATAACATATAAAAAACAATCCCGGTATACTACCAAATAAACTAGGCAGTATACGAAATACAATATTTACTCAAATAATATCCAACCTTACTTTAATGCAACAAATTTTAGCAACATTAAGAATAACGAAATAATATTTTTAATAGAAATCTAGATAGTAGAAAGTAACAATTATCATTATTATCATTTATTAACAAAGGTTACTAGCACATACCAAGTAATCATACCCAAAACCAAATTCCTATCCCTAAATGAACTGAGATATGGTTATACAAACGAAAAATGTACTGAAGTAACACCAAACCAATATTTATGTCAATCGATGACGACAACAACCATTAAAGAAGACAGCCCTTGTGAAGTACAACTATTAAAATTCTCAAATCATTACGAAAACTGTGAAACCAAACAAGTGCAAATAACTAATATGAAAATTCAAAAAGTTACAGATAACAAATGAATAGCCATTTTCCCAACAGAAGTAATAGCAACCATCCACTGCAACCAAGATGAAAATAACCAAGCATTAATCGGAAGCAAACTAATTACCCTCAAAGAAGATTGTTATGTGAAATTGAAAGATGAAGTAATCAGAGTTTATCAAGATCCCATAGCAACAAAGAAACTTGCAAACCTACCGGAACTACAATTCAAAATACAACAAGAAGACGAAGAAATAATAAAGAAACCTATGAAGCTAGAGCATCTAGACTTGGACGATCTCAACCACGCCGTGAAATTAGTGGAAAGTTATAAAGAACAATTAAGTGAAATCAAAACGCCAAAGTTACATTATAATAATATAAGTGTTTGGACAATTGTATTAATCATTTTAATAATTTTTGTAATCATGTATGTATTATACAAAATGTACCTTAGATATAAGAATGAAGGAAACAGTTCTAGATATAAGGAAACAAAGAGAAAAAAGGAAACAATAAGCATACCATTAGAAACAATGAATTTTAAATGAATTTAAATAATGAATTTTATGTATTTAAAAATTAAGAAAAACCTTAATTCGCGTAAGTAACTGAAACTCATTATCGGTGTTACAATTTTCCCTGGTGATGGATTTTTTATTATCATCTAAGTATGAAGCTAATTTTTCGATGCTAGATGCCATAAACCTGAATGAATCGATAAATCCAAAACTAATTTTCGTACCATTTACATATTTTGTAAAAGATATGTTTATTTCCTTATTTATTGGTATAATTCTTACCAAACCTGAAAACCCTAACGCAATTTTTTTAATAATGAAATGCGAATCGTAGCCAGATAAGTTATGAAAAACTACCGGTATCATATAAAAATTATGATAATTGATGTTGCAATCTTGATGAGCCGCTCCTCGAAATTCACCTGTAAAGTGGCAGTGATCGCGAACTCTAATATCATCTATACTAAAAGGTTTATTGCAAATGTGACAGTAAAGGGTAAATTTAAATGCTGACTTTTGTTCTTCTGTTAAAGGATTCATAGGTTTTGGGTTACAGAAAATTTTATTCGTCGTTTCTGAAATCAGTTTCAATTGAGCAACAAACCATTCTATACAATCCTTTCCGCGATACAATTGAAATTTGGAATATTTATTATCATACGAGCATTTCAAATAATACGCTACACTAAAGGGTATATGCCTTTGGTAAGAGACTGTGTTTAGTATTACCTCCGACTCATTGCATGGTTCTAATATACATTCGAGATCTGCATAAACTACAAATGATACTTTTTCTTGATAGTAGGAATGTTTAAATGTTAGATACTTTTCGGATTCTTCGGGTAATCTTATTGAGCAAGTATTCTGTTTTTCGCAATAATTCGAATGACGCTTAAGCAATGCTGCTGTACTAAAATTATTTAAACATCTATAACAAAAAAATTTTCATGTTCATGTGAAGACAACTGTTTTGCAAATAATTTTGACATATCCTTAATCCAAGTAAAATGAAAGTGATTCTCATTAGCATTTGTCGGACGAGAATATTGTAAGGAATCATTATTTAAAACTAACAGATTAATAGGTTCAATTTTTTTAAAATTTTCACTTAAACAAAATGGCAGTATTTTAGTATTTTCTATACAATATAGGTTAATTGCGAGATTGTTAAGCTTCTCAATTTTTTTTATGTCTTTTAATGCGATTGGAAACTGAATTGAATCGTAGCGTAATACTGTATCAAAATGTGGATAGCTAGATATTCTCTGACTATGTTGTTTAGCAGGATATAAAGCGGAAACCAAGCTCCAAAGAATGCAATGTTGATCGTTATTTATTACATTTACCACAGCTTTTTTCTTTTTTATAAAGTCCGGAACCGGTACAAACGTTGAACACCCTCCTTTAAGTGGATCATGATTGTTTATATTTACCTTCAAGTGTAAAACTTCTTGGATTGCCCAACCAGAAGCTTTCTCGCTAAATTCTTCTAATCGCTTCGAAATCTTGTTCAATACGTTCTCCTTATACCACAGCTTGAGATTGGTATTTATATCGATGTGACGATTTGCAGTAGGAAACGTTTTCAAATCTATTTCGCCAGTTGTAGGCTTAAGCCTTACCATAACATATAATTTAATAAACGTCACCATAACATAACTCACAATTAGGTAGCGGTCTGGCATGTTGACAGCGATTCGTTGCTTAAGCCTTACCATAACATATAATTTAACACTTTTCCTTTTTGAAGCGGATAACCAGGTTATATTTCATTTCCCTATAAATGGTAATCATGTAAACATGTTAGAGTTTTTTAACAACCATCAGGTTGCTAATATCTATGTAGAGCCAGCTGGATAGGAAAAAGATAGAAGGATATAGGAAGACCTAGACCAAACTATATTAGTCAAATTATTAGAAATTTAGGTTGTGAAGGGTATGTAGAGCTTTTCAGATTAGCACAGATTAGAAAAGAAGTTAGAGCTGCGTCAAACCGACCTTAAGTAAGGTCGAAAACAAAATGATGATGAGGCTTAACAAAGTTAGCGGCAAATATTACATTAACTTTCAACATTGACTTTTTTAAGCAAGCAACAATCTTGCGTTTAAAACTAGCGAACGCCTTGTCTAAGAACACTAGAGGATCTCTATAATTTAAATTGGTAATAAGTCCCGTAATTATTCGACTTCCAAAACATGATTGTACATCATGCCAAATCAAATTTTTTCGAGTATGACCTCTAGAAAGCGTTGCATCAACACCTTTACCACGATATTCCAAAGAGCGTTTCAAGTGCCTCAATCGTACAAGGTAGCTTTTAAGTTATGCCAAATTAGATTCCAGTCTACTAGAATTTTCTTGATGATTGTCTTCGTATACCTTATTTCTAATAACAAGCTTCAATATACTAATATTTGCTTTGATAATTAAAATGTGTTTCGTTATTTCATTCACTGATTTAATTAGATTCACGCATTTTACAGTTAATCTCAAAATTGCGCTACTAATCTCGGATACGGTTTCAGCATTCATGATTCTATAGAAAATCAAAATACACTACTTAATATACGTATTTTCTCTATTTACTATTTATACAAAATATTATCTGACGTAAGCAAAACAACTGCAAAAAGTTTCATTCATCTGAGTTTACGGAAAACGCGTAAGCAAAACAACTGTAAAAAGAAAATAGCATACAAATCAAAAATAATTGCATAGCGAATTGCTTTGAATGCAATTGTTAAAAAAAATCTCCTTTATTTACGTTTTTATTCAAGACGATTTTCAAGCTTGAATCGTGCATGCGAACTAAAAAATTGCAGAGTTGCCTTTAGTACGTGTCTATGACAAACAATTTGCTATGCAAGCATTTCCAATATTTACATACTGAAGGCAACTCTGAGCAAAACAAACTGCAAAAGGAATTAGCATTCATCATCATTTTTCATTCCGTATGCGTTTACTACAAAAAATGTTTTTATACGACCTTTGATTTATTATGTGTATGAAAATACATTATCATTACAGCGCTATTTTTTATGATTACATTGAAATATTTTTTTAAATAAAAACAAAGCAAATTTGAAAAAAAAGTTTTAGATTAAACCGTTGATGTGGTTTAATAATTACACGAACTCATGGTTTTTTAAAAAACACAGTATTAAAAAAACATTCTGCAGTTTTATCATATAACAGTGCCTTTAAAGAATTTCTTATTCGACATAAATCATGCGTTTACTATAAAACGTTTCTTGTTTACAATATAGTAATAAAAACGTTTTATACGACCTTTGATTTAATGATGTGTGTACAAAAAAAATACACTATCATTTACAGCGCTATTTTTTATGTATACATATGGAATCTTTAAATAAAAAACAAAGCAAATTTGAAAAAAAAATGTCTCAGATTAAACCGTTGATGTGGTTTAATAATTTTACACGCATCATGGTTTTATCGTATAGCAGTACCTTTAAACACAAAAATTGTGTCAGCGGTAATATAAAACTTATACTATATATATATATTACTAGTTTAAGGATCATTTTTTGCATTTGCATTATTTTAAACGAAATTAGTCTAAAGAAAAATATAATAATTTACACGCACTCATGGTTTTTTTAAAATCCGATATTAAGAAAAACATTTTCCAGTACGTTGATGGAATTTACAGAATTTTTCTTATTCAGCAATGATTCGCGTAACATACACACAAATTACTATATACCTATATATATATATATATATATATATATATATATATATATATATGCATTTAAAGTCAATTTTTTGTTAATTTTTTATGGAAAATAAAATTATGCTAGCAGTAATATAAAACGAAATTAATCTAATTTAGGTTTTATTATGCGCCTTCATTGCAAATTTCTTTTTCAGGCAATGAATGTAATTCATTATTTCTGCTGAGCAGTACCTTTAAAAAATTTCTTATCCGGCATAAAATCGCGTAAACACACAATTACCTTTATATGCATATAAATTATGTCAGCGGTAATATAAAACGACATTAATCTAATTTAGGTTTTTTATTATGTACCTTCATTGCAATTTCTTTTTCAGATAAATGAATCTAATTCATTATTTCTGCTGAGGTATAATTATACTCGCTTACATACTGTTTTGTTCATTAGAATAGATTACAGAGCTGAATTTTTTCAGAAAACGATGCAAATTTTTAATTTTTTCTAACAGATCAGTTTATTATTTAATATAAATACTACACTTAGATTTACCAACAGTATTCAATCAGATCTCTTGTATAATTACTAGCAACTTTTAAAAATGAGTAGCTTACATCAATCAAAAATTGTAATAGTACCAACGTAAAAGTTCTAGAGCAATTTATATTACATTCTGACGAAGACTTGATTAAAGAAGTTTTTGGTTCTTCTTCTTCGCCACAACTCGACACTGCTGCTATTTTTGAAAGTGACGTAATAGATATATCACGGTAAGTGCTTTTTCACATTTATACATGTGTTTTAAAACACTACTAATTTATAAGTTACATTAGATCAAAAAACCATTCTGGAAATTCTGAGGCTATCATCGGATCGTTGACACACTCTGATCCTCTCAGAAACATCAGGTAGTATACAAAAAGAAAAGGTGAACCTACAATAATCTTTTTATGTTATGCTCGCAGATCAGGCAAAAACATGTTGGCTATGAAAAAGTTATGTACAGAATCTAATATGGCTGTTTGCTGTGAAGATGATAAATCCTAGGAAGATGACACAGTAGAGTTGCTTAACGCATTTAAAAAGCGTGGAGAGAAGCTACTGCGTCGTATAGATTTGGAGCTAGAAATAATAAAGCAAAAAAGAGAGGAACTAACAGTGAGGGAGCAGCAGATACTTCAAGAACGGGAGTTAATAAATACTTTTTCATTTATAAATAGTTAGATCAAAATATTCAACAATTTGTAAAATAAAAAAGTATTTTATAAAAGTTTCTCTTTTGAAACAAGACTTTCTCTAAACAAGGTAGTAAACTCAAAGTAAAACGCACATAAATCAGAATCCACTTTAATTTAATACATCATTCTTTATACAATCGACTTAGATGTCTTATAATAATAAACTAATTTCTTAGATTAGTGACATTATTCTGAAAATTCTATGTTGACAGTTAGACCGATCGATCCCTTACTAGTTATGCATACGTGTTTGTTCGAGCCAATACTTTCATTTAATTGTTTCACTCCATGTGCTTGAAGGTATTCAAAATATCTCAATGGCAATATACTCTTGAACTCTTCTGTTTCCACTAATACTCTTTCTCCATATTTTGTCTTGATTGTTTCCACTTTTAAAACTTTAAACCTCTTATTCACTACAAGATCTTTCGAATTTACATAAGGTTTGCGATATGTGGTTTTATTAAGAGTATTAAAATCCATATTTGCTTTTCTTTGACTAATTAAATTAATATTAGGAGCAATCTCCTTATACAGCAGATTACCACCATCTGCGTACTTTGCCAACCCACTTTTCAACCTATCACAAGAGTGAACACATTTTGAATTGAAACCGGCCCATGTGTATTTGCAGCCTCTAAACATAAATCAGAATCCACTTTAATTAAAACACAATTGACTTGAATGCGATATTTTGCATCTGTCATACTGTCTCGCTAGAAAACCGAATTCAAAACAGCTACACACATTTTTTCTCTGCACTTACATTTTTCAACATACGTGTGTTCCATTGAAAGTAATATAAAGCCGATCCTAATTCAAAACGTGCCCACAAGTATTTTACATTGAAAGTATATAAGAATTAATGTTTTCACAACTATTTTACATTGAAACGTTTTCACAACTATTTTACATGGAAATTATATAGGGCCGGTCCTAATTCAAAACGTGACAGACGTATTTTACACATGGAAAATACGTCTGTCGCGTTTTGAATTAGGACCGGCCCTAAATACCTACTCAACGTCATAACAAGGCAATGGAGGACATTGCAGTCGGAAACGGCATGTACATCAAACCTTATAAAAGAGGTTTTGGTCTTTTTTTAGCCCCTGCAAAACCTCAAAGGAACGCAACTTGATTTTACCTAATCGAGCACTAAGCACTATAGAGTTAATAGAGTTTGTTAAGCAATTAGAAGTACCATATTTCCGTGGAGTGTTCATGAGAAACAATCTTCCCAAGAAAGTTATTTTAAAAGAATGTGGTATAATTAATTTAGATGGAATAGAAGGTTTAGGCACGCATTGGACCTCTTACAAAAAGTACGGTATTAGCGCTACTTACTATGACAGCTACGGAAACCTGCGACCGCCAACAGAGTTGATAAGTTATTTGAATAGCGGAGGTAAATGTAAAATTCTTTATAACATTAACCAAGAACAATCGTACGGTACTGTGTTTTGCGGTCATTTATGCTTACAATTTCTAAGTAGTGCATAGAATTGCGTACGAAGTTGTCATGTCGTACACTTTTACTCTAACGGAAAACACTTCAGTTTTAACAAGCAATTTTAATCCACCTATAAACTTGGATAATGATTCGGAGTACGTATTAGGATTAACAAATTTTGAGTCTTATAACACAATTCCAAACATAGAAAAAGGAATAAATAATAAATTTTATTATGTATCAAACGGAGAATTCATAGAAATTCCTGAAGGTGCTTATGAGATTAGAAAAATTAATAAATATCTTCAAAAAACTTTAGGTGATAAAAGATGGCGTGGTCGTATGGAACAATCACGAAGCGCTAGAAAGACGCCAGTGTATATAGAAATTACAGCTGACAATTAGTATTAAATGTAGTCTAGATGTGGATTTTACTAAAAAGGATTTAATTGGTTCTCTACTTGGTTTCAATCCGCGAAAATTGCTAGCATATATCACGCATCAAGCAGACTACGCGATCAACATTTGTAAAGTGAATGCAGTTTTAATCGATTGTAATATTGCAAGTGGATCCTATTTAAATAGCAAACCAGCTCATGTAATACACGAATTTTTTCCTCAAGTACCTGCAGGTTTTAAAATTGTCGAGTGTCCACCTACGATTATATATCTACCAATCAGGTCACGTATAATAAATGAAATAATAGTTAAAGTGCTAGATCAAGATGGAAATTTAGTTAATTTCAGAGGAGAACTGCTAACTCTAAGGTTGCATTTAAAAAAATCTGCAATAGCCATGGGTATTAAGTATAATGCACGCAACATGTCAAGAATTGCTATAAATGCTGGAAATTTCAAAGCAATCGACACTCGATTGATTGTTTCAAGACCGCTAACAACACAAAACCGACAGTTTCTACAATCGTTAGGACTGCATTTATTTAATTAAAAAAAGTAGAATGAATAGTGAAATACTGAACGTGCGTGAAAAAGTTTACTTTGACAATGCAATTGTTAATATTGAAAAACATACTCATCAACCTTATGCTAACACATCTTTAAACAAAGATGATGAAATTCGAATCCCTATACAACAACAAGATGTATACACCTTACCATCGAAAAGCATGCTGTACATAGAAGGCAAATTAATTAGAACAGATGGAACGCCGTCTCAGACAGCAAAGTTTGTAAATAATGGAAATTTGCTGCTTTTTGATGAAATTAGATATGAGATTGGTAGTATCATTATAGATCGTGTTCGGAATCCTGGATTAACGTCTATAATGAAGGGACATGTTTCATATAATAGCAATCAAAGTAAACATTTACAAAACGCTGGGTGGTTTCCTATGGATGATTCGCAAATAGTTGATGCCAATGGGAATTTTAATGTTGCAATAAACCTTTCAATGGTTCTCGGATTATGCGAAGATTTTAAAAAAAAATATTTTAAACCACCGTCACGAGTTAGTTTTACTACGTTCTAGTTTTGATACTAATGCTATAATTAATCCTACACCCGATGAAGAAATAAAAGTTGTTTTAAACAAAGTTTTATGGAAAATGCCGCATGTAGCCGTTGATGATACTCAACGAATTAATTTAATAGAATGCGTTGCACAAAATCAGGATTTGCATATTCCGTTTAGAGGATGGGAGTTGCATGAATATCAACTTCTACAAAAACGCAACGTCATACATGGAACATTAAAACAAAAACACAATTAGAAAAACCAAGATTTGTGATTGTTGGTTTTCAAACCAACCGAAAAAATAGATACATGAGCAACTACAGTCGTTTTGATCATTGCTATTTAACCAACATGAAACTATATTTACATTCAGAAATTTTCCCGTACGATAACTTAAATTTGAAGTTCGAGAATAAACAGACTGCGTTGTTATATGAGATGTATGCTCAGTTTCAGCAATCATACTACGAAAAGGAAAATGAACCACTTTTTAATCCTGAAGATTTACGAAGTATTGCACCATTAGTAGTCGTAGATTGTTCTAGACAAAACGAAGCGTTAAAATCTGGTACTGTCGATATTAGATTAGAATTTGAAACTAGCAGAAACGTTTTGCCAAATACAACTTGTCATTGCCTTATACTTCATGATAAGATAGTCAAATACAGTCCACTCTCAAACAGCATAAGAATATTATAATTACTTTATTATTATTATTACTGTACCTTTACAAATTATGAAAAAACAATAAATCATTTAGCAATCATAGTCTATTTATTAAAATTTTTACATGTTTTTACAATATCTTTTACATGTTTGAATTATTAAGTGATTTAGTAAACAGCCATAAACATTGGCAATTTTAAATAAAAGTTTTGTTATACATTTCTCAACTAAACTAACTGGTATGTTATTAACAAACTGGATTTTTTTAAACAGAACGGTTACTACTACTATATTTTTCTACAATACATTTATACTAATATAGTTCAAACTCGGGCAGATTGAAAGGTATCCTATTTTTAGATACATCCAAAAACGAAAAACGGCGTGCTTGTGCAGGTATAAACATAACACTGAAGTTTTATAACTAAAAAATATTATATGTTAATCGAGATAAAATAAATTGCATTCTTTATTTGAGCCAGTGGTTGAAGCTTTACAAGTCATTTCTGAGTGTATAGTTATACCCCCAAGGTTTAGTATCAGTGGTTGAGGTACTAAGAATTCTTTTATCATCACTTGGATTAAGAACAATTTTGTTTTGTTTAATAGTAAAGACATCATGTTTGACTGATCTACTTAAACATTGACGTTTCTGTACAGTCTGTTTATAAAACAAAGCATTCTTATAATCGTCAAAAGAAATTTGCTTAATACTTGCTAAGGAAGATCCCTTTGACTTTTTTATTATCCTATCCTGAACTCTGTAAGTGTACATTTTAGATCTAAGCCCTACAAACTCTAGCATGATATCACCATTGATTTCATCTTTCATAATACCAGGAACTTTTTTATTTGATAATGGAATATGATATTTGCTATGAGGATCGTAATCGGAAGTATCAAATCTATGAATATCTTGTTTGATATAAGAGTAAATATGTTCAACGCTAAACTCGTATATCAAACTATCCGTATCTGTGTACAGCAGCTTTGCTTTGTTAGCAAATTGCGATTTTATATAACTATAGTGAAATTCATATAAATAGGTTTTGGAAATATCTAGAATAGAGAAACCTACATAAATGGGTTTGTTTAAATAAACCTCTAATGTATTCATTTCTATTAAGACTAGATCTTTGTCTAACACAGTGCAACTATGAAAATTAGGCTTCGCTATGTAACTACGAGCTCCAAACCGTCCTTCCCATTCGCTCACTAATTTCACATCTTTCTTTTTCCGTACGTTTTCCATCATTTTTCCTTAAACCGAATTTATCATATTACTATAAAAGCATATATCGAAACTGTTTTTTGACTGTTGTCTTAATTTCGTATCAATGTATTCTTTTAACCAAGGAGCTTGTTTAAACCGAAGAACCTTATGAATCTTTTTCAGTTCTAAACCGTAGCTTAAATACATTTTTAAATTCTTGTAGTGAATAATATAGTTGAGTTTTGGATATAAAGTTGTAAGTAATTTCTTTAAGTTTGATTTATTAGAAGGTAATGGTGGTATCATATGTTCAGGCGCCAAAGGTAAGTCACTGTGAATTTCATGTAAAGGTACTGGGTAGTGTAAATCGCATTCAAAAATATATCCTACATCAGAATTATTTGGAATATTAAGTATGTCTAAACGTACTATATCTGGACTGGTACCATCTAATAATTCAAATTCTCCATATGGAAGATATTCAGACATTGCAGCCCCATATAAATTATTAACATCAAAATACATTAAATATTTAGAATCGAAATTTGGATCATAATCTGCATTCATATATTTGTTATTTGTTTTAGCATATCTATTTGAACATTGAGAAACACCTCCACGAATTCCCCGTTCTAAAAACATTATTTTTTCAATATCAGTAAGCAACTCGAGTTTAACGTTCGTAGTTTTTAACATTGCATCTAGAGCTAAACTAGGAGCCGTAAAGTAGTGAAGCGGATCTAACTTATACGTAAACATACAAGTTTTTCTAAAGTTTTCAAATATATCAGTCAAGAGCAGTACATCTCTTTTTAAATATAGGTCTGAATAGTCCCTAGTGTTTTTATATTAAATGTTTGCCAAACGTGTTTAGCATGATTGTAGTCTTCATCTGAGATTTCTTCATTGCGTAAACGATTAAAGAATGCTGTTTTACAGGGTAAATCGGTTTCATTGAGCCTATGCCAAGAGTTAATGTAATCATAGGGAAATATGCCTTTGCGCGTAAGTGTTACAGCAATTAGTGCTAATGGGTTTTTAATGAGAAAACTCATTAAAAAGCAATTAGGTCATATGGTCATGTGGTCATATGGTCATATGGTCATGTGGTCATTTGGTCATGTGGTCATATGGTCATGTGGTCATGTGGTCATATGGTCATGTGGTCATGTGGTCATATGGTTATATGGTCATACGGTCATACGGTCATGTGGTTATGTGAGCAGGGAGATTAAATTTGGTATATAAGAAAGTAGTTTTGGGTTGAGCTTAGTTATAGTAAGACATTTTTTGAAAGATGTCGCATTTAAGCAATCAGTGGTGCTCCAAACAATCAATTACAAAAGCAGCAGAGGATATCCTGGATGGCTCGAGTTTCTACGCTGCTAGTAAAAAATATAATATACCTAGAACAACGTTATGCAGATATGTTAAAAGGTTGCAGAACGTGAAGAAATTACATAATTCCAACGATGCATCCAGAGATGCATCCAGAGATGTTATACCAAAAGTTAAAATACCTATACAGAATTATGATAACTCTGCTATTGCTAGTGCAAGAAACGATGGTAAACATGGCCCATTGTTTCCGTCTAACATACGAGCTATATTCGTGGAACCATCGAATGTGGGAAGACCAACGCTTTAATATCTCTGATCCTGCACGAGAACGGTCTTAGATTCCAAAATGTCTATGCATTTTCGAAAAGTTTATATCAACCGAAATACGAATTGTTAAGAAACGTTTTTACACCATTAAAACAAGAAATTGGATACCATGAGTTTGAAAATTACGACGATTTGATTGAACCCAGAGATACCAAAGAAGATTCAATTGCGGTTTTCGATGATATACCTGCAAACGAGCAAAGCAAAATCACTCAATTTTCCACGTTCGGTCGACATAAAGCAATAGATTCGTTCTATCTATGTCAAACTTACGATAGTGCCTTAAAACATAGGCTCAGAGATAACGCCAATGTAATCGCATTATGGAAACAGGATGAAACCAATCTCAGACATATCTTTTCGGATCATATAAGTGGTGACATGGCATATCCGAAATTTAAAGAAATGTGTTTACAGTGTTGGGGTGACTCAAAACATAATTTTATAACTGTTGTGAAAGATTTTAATTTGGATAATGGTCGATATAGGAAAAATTTCGACGAGTATATAAATATTTGACATTATTCAAAAAAAAAAGTTAGTTCCCATCCTGAGTCCGATGATGACGAACGTTAACAATTTTATTGTAAATAAACGTAAGCTTCATTTTATGCAGGATTCTGTACGAAAGAACTTTGTGGCATACAAAAAGGGAGACGCTACATCTCTACAGAAATTCAAAGAGGTGCACAAACAATTGATTGATCCCATGCAAAATCACCGATTCCTAGTCACAAGGAATAGCGGAAAGAATTTCCACACCTACAACAAGCGTTAAAGTTGAAAACAAAGGCTAGCTTTTAAAAAGGATTAAGTTACCAGTTGACGACGAGCCTGTACATCTTTATTATACGAACGTGTTAGCTAGAGACGAATACGAAAATATATACAAGTCGGTTATGGAGTAAAGTATAACCGTCAATTTATACGCATAGTTTCGGAAAAAGTATGTAGGAAATTGATTTAGAAAACAGTGACACAACCTATCGCGTAGAAGTTATTATTTGTTGATTGTACGGTTTAAAGAGACAATATAACAAATATGTATAAAGACTTTGAAGAGGTTATTCGAAGATTTCGCAATGCTCTACGAGTAAAAAAAAGCAAAATGTGGGCAACGCTTTTCGATAGAAGGAGAAAAAATGTCTTATGTGTCAGTCATACGAGGAAGCAATACAGCACTGTACTGCAGTGTTATCAATGCCCGAGGATCTGAATGATTTTATGGAAATAGTCGAGGAGATGGGGTTTATAAAACTGTTGGCAGACATTCAAATGGAATATATACTAAATTGTAAGTTTTAAAATAAAAAATTAACCACCACAACTGTTATCATAAGAAATGAATGATGGGAATTTAGAAATTATTTTTGTATATGTTAGCTTGTTTATGTTTTAAAATATAAAGCATACATTGGTATTGTTTAATTTTTCAAATGTCCACGCAATTGTAATGGGTATCTAAGTAATTATGAAAAGAATTATAACAAAGATGTGTATTATTTTTTAAAAGGGTGTTAAAAACGTTTTACAAAATTATTAATCAGAATGGTTTTATTTAAAACTATAACATAATTTTATTGACATCTATTAATATCTGTAGTTGAAATACAACAATTTAGAAACGTATAAGAAAACAAAAGTGTAATTAATAGTGTTCCAAATTTTCAGTCTTTGGCTTAAAATTTAAACATCGCTCGTAAATGCGTGGAATGGAAACCTGTTGTATTCTTCCATATACTCAACCTGTTTACAAATACTGTTTTCAAACAATCTTGGGTAGGTTCTTATAAATTCGGATAATATGACCCCAATATCACTATTACTGTATTTGCTTTTAATTACATCATGTGCGAGATTCTGTAGGACATCATTCCTATTATATCTTTTCATTGCGACATCTAACAAAAGCAGATCTATATTAGGAGTACCCTTTTCCGTTAATTCTTTTAAAGTATTAGCATGGTTGAGAACGATCTGAGATACCCCTAAAAAGTGCTCTAAAGTTCCTTTGGTAAATATCATATAATTCCCATCAAATGTCATCATCTTCACTAAACAATTCTTATTTAAATAAAAACGCAAGTTGTCGAATTTGCATATCTGATTTTGCATGCCAACTTCCATAATGCGTATAATGTGTGGAAGATTTGATATAAACTTCCTAAATACGTTGAGGGATACATCAAGTACGCTCTGCGAAATGGTGTCAACAAATCTAAAAATTATTTTGTAATCGTCGAACGGGTTCAGGCCTACAATTATGATTTTGGAAGAAGATTTTGTTATGGTATATGGTTTTTCAAATAGTAACTTGGTTCGTTCTAACTGAATTGCGGCGTTTATACGTTCTTTATGCGCTGCGGTCGATTGGTTTTCCAAATCCTTAATTTGTTCCCACTCATTGGCTGTAATTTTTAGTTCCTTCTGGAAATAAACCATCTCGATGTGCCTTTCGTTGTGTTTTCTTATGGCATCACATCCAGTAAAAACATTTTCGCACACACTGCACGCAATACTTAAGAGGTTCATTCTAGAAAAAATTATTGATTAACAGTTTTGAATTATACATGTAAATATTAATTTCTTCTACGTTTGCAGAATTCGAACTAAGACTTACTCTTCTTTGTCGATAGTCCTCACACGAAATTTTAAACCAAAGACTGAAAATTCAGTATTACTATTAATTACACTATAAACGACTTTACGTTTTACAAAATAAACTTAAAATGAACTTTTGGTATCATTTCCCCCGTATTTATGTACATAGTGAAAGTATAAGTATAATTTGTCCTTACATTAACCCAATTTAAATCAAATTATAGAATGTGTATTCCCGTATATTAACTAGAATTGTGCAAAGTGCTATTATTAAATTAATAGTCAGACGTCATCGACAAACAATGTAAGGCTAATGATCATACATTTCACTAAATTTATTTAGAATATACGTCTTATATTGAACTACATTTAAAATAGATTATCGAACCACTTTCTAGGTCACTGTGCAGAATTAATATATGTATTATACCTTTTGGTTTAATCATTTGTATGTGGATTCACTAATTGAAAATTTTAACAATTCTAGCCACTAATAAATATTTTTGGAGTTTAACTCTATTATCGAGCTAAATCTAAATAAAAATGCAAAGGTGTTTTGCTGATAGGTTTTTGAATATTAATACAATATATTCAGGTCTTTGTTGGAACTAATTTTAAAAGACGTTATAATTAATTTCAATCCCTCAGGAAAATTCTATACTAATTTTATAGGTTACACCAGGGGTTTATCTCAAAAGACAGAGCGATACGGTTTAGAAATAGATTAAAGGTGAATTATATACGGTGCTTGCAAAGGGTTAATCTGCAAATCAGTAAGGAGTCATTTGATTTGAAAAAAATTCCGAGGGATTTGAGAACCTGAGCAAAAACACAATAATAATTGAAATCTTACACGATGGTATATAAAAAATACTGCTAAGAGTAATTTTGTTTAATAATTCTAAAAATGGTGTTGGTGGTTAAATACATACAAGTAAAACCCACTATAAAACAATTATACGCGTCACTTTTCCAGTCAAGACTTGCATATAACGCCAACTAATATAATAAGGAGCTGCGCACGCCCGACCATCGGCATAAAAGGCGAGAGCCATGTTCCAGTGCATTAGTCGTCAAAGTATCGTCGAGTTTGATTAAAATTATAAATTAAAGATGGATTTTTCTTGTGTTGACGTTACAAGTGATGTGCGAGTACCACAATTAAATATCAACCAACTAGTTGGTAAATCAAGCTATAGGTTAAGGGAATCTCCTCCAAATTATCACCACCATATATTAGAAGTTGGTTTTGATTTATATGGTGGTCTTCAACCTGCCATTCAAGTTATGTGCTGTAGTGGTATGTGTGCTGATTCTACGATAACATTCTCTTACTTCGATTGGAAGAAATTGTGTACTTTTCAAGTGGAATTTCAAATTCGCCAATTTGCTCAAGACTCAAAACAAGTCAGATTAAATGGTTTGACTATTGGAAACGATGTTGTTGAGATACAATTGGATCAAGATTTCAAATTGCAGCTGAGCACAGCCTTTAATAGAAGTATATGGCTGTTAAACAATTTTGAAAAAGAGAATTTATATAATATGGAGATTACGAAAGATGGGAATGTTATTGTGCTACCTGCGTACGAGTGCATCAAGCTATTAAATTTGCGAAAATTGATCTGTTTTAAAATGGCTGAGTTAAGGTGTAGAAACTTTCCAGAATTTTACGAAAAATTTGTTGGTGATATAAAAAAAGTATGTAGAAATACGACGGAGGAAGAAAGGGTTCAAACGTTATTAGAGGGAGAGAGCAGTGCCAGTATTTCTCTGTCTAACGATTTCAGCAATTTAAATTACTTGACAGTGTGGGAACTTATTAAATGTTTCCCCATTCAGTACTTAAAAGATGCAACTGCAAGGCAATCGCTTGCGCAAATGTTTAGAGATTTGGCTATCCCAGATTCGCCAGACTCTGGTTACCACAGCGGTTTATAGATGTTATCAATACATGTATGTATTCTATTAAAAACATTATATTTTTCTTGATAAAGTTTGTTTTTACATATTTGTACCGCCAACATTACCATAAATTATTAATACACGTATTAAACTATCCTGTTTTTATTTTTATGTTTAAAGTGGTGTACCCCGCAAATAATAAACACAATATACCGCATGTTAACAAAAAGTTGTGGGGAAATTTAAAGATGAGTTTAACGGTGACTTGGTGTTAGAATTTGTAGGTAGTAAGGCTAAGTCCTACTGTATTGTACTCGAGAAGGACACGATTAAAAAAAGATTAAAAGGATCTCACGAAGTGTAGTTAAGTAAAACCGCGGGTCTTACAACCTATAACGAGCATATAGCCCCAAAAGGGGTGGGCATCCAGCTACGCAGCAGTGCGTGGGAGAATAAGGATTCTCTCCAATAAGAAATTAAAGTCATTGGTAATGGTAGAAATGTTAAACCTATAAAGGCGATTATTAATTGTGGTTTAGTGATTGCGTTTGTGCACTCTTCGAGTGTCTTCGGCAATCTTCGATTGTTTCCAAAGAAAATATTCAAGCCTGCCATTTAATGTAGTGGTGTAACATCGTCCACGGTTAAGCTTATACATCCGTTGGCAGCAAAGTACTTAAACTCTGGGTCTTGCAGTATCGCTTTTACAAGAATAGCTCACAGCGACACAAGGAAAAACAGCACGGTATGTCATTAAGCAGTAAACGTTCAGCTCCGCCAGCTGTTAAAGGGTCTTGTACGAAACAACCAACATCTGTGTAAAGCGTGCGAGATAAAGGTGTTAAAGTCTGCATGCCCTGGTTCTAATAGTACAGCAACCTACACATGGGGCAAAAATATATAAGGTACTTACTATATTTGTATATATTTCATTGTGTTTCCTTGTACAAACAATTAAGGTAGGTCAGTAAACACTATTAAATTGCTATTAATTGACTTGCATTTAGCGTACTTTCCTATTGTAATCACCGTATTTGTTTGGAGAAGAAATTATATACAGCTTTCACATGTGATTCACATGTTCGTTAAGAATCTAGAATATTTGCTAGATTACGAGTTATAAATTAATGCTATAAAATTAATGCTACATTGGAAGTTTCGAAAAATATTGAATTTAAATATTTTGCTATATTAATACTTAAGTAGGCTGAAGGTAAGTGACACGCATTTTCAATTATGAATGCATTCTTCTTTTCATTACAGGAGAAATTCCATAAATTTCATACAAGCAAAATGCGCTTTCTTAATTATTAACCACACGATCATTACACCAAAAGTTGACCTTCCCATTTAGATATTTAAAACCCATTACATTGGAATAATTAGTTATTAAACTGTAAATAAATTATTAAACTTTTGTGTGCTTAATTTTTGTGTTACTACCTCTAACTGTTTGGTTAAAGCATATATCTTGGGTAGCGAAAAAGGTTTTAAAAATCGTGTTAAATATATAGATGAGCAAAAATTTTAAAGAGGTTTGAGAGCTTAAAGTGTAACTTTGCAGGGCGTGGTTCGATTTTAAATCTGTTTGAAGATTCGGATTCTGCATAGAATTATAGACTAACAAGATGTATCGCATGACTAAAAAAATTTTATAAGAACGCTCAAAAGTCGCTACAGGTAAGAAATCTTAAAATTGGGGTAGCTCCCTTAGGGGTGATGATATCTAAAAAATTCCTAAAGATTTGGGTAGCTGAGAAAAATCTAATATTAATTGATACCAAACAAGATAGGTTTATCTCGTGGGTGGAAATGTGGAGAAAGATTTATCTCGCAGAGGGTATATGTGTAACTTTGCAGGGCGTGGTCCGATTTCAAATCTGTTTGCAGATTCGGATTCTACATAAAATTTTAGACTAATTTAATGTATCGCATGACTAAAAAAATTTATAAGAACGCTCAAAAGTGGCTACAGGTAAGAAATCTTAAAGTGAGGGTAGCTCCCTGGGGGATGATGATATCTAAAAAGTTCTTAGACGTTCGGGTAGCTGAGAAAATTCTAATATTAATTGATACCAAACAAGATAGGTTTATCTCGAAAGATGCATTGGTTAGACGAAGAAACACTATTTGGTTCAGATGAAAGATAACAAATGGCTAGTCGAAGAAAACTTTTTGGTTCAGATGTGGGAGGAAATGAGGATGCTCATTTATCTCAAAAGATGAAAAATTTAAGATATATTTATCTCGAAAGATGAAAAATGGTTAGTCGAAGAAAACTATTTGGTCCAGATGTGGGAGGAAATGTGGGATTCTGGAGGAAATGTGGTTCTGATTACACCATAAATGTACTACTGGTAAACATATCACATTTGAGTTTCCTATATTTCATTAACGCTTCAACAGGATGGAATTTGTAAAAATGAGAAGCAACGTGTTTATTGAAACAGAAACTTGACCTTCCCAAATTATATTCAAACAAAATATTAGAAATTACATTTACGGTATTTTTTTAACACAGGGTAATTCGCGAATAAATATCACGCAAGAAATGATTTTAGTTATGGCAATCTCCATAAATAAAAACAATAGACACATCTTTAGCAATTTTCTACGTCATTAGAATGTAACAATTCATAAACTGAAAAATATGTTGACAGAGAAACAGACTCTTTTCACGAAATTAATGATAATTACGCGCTAGAAATGTGTTTTGGAAAAATTTTCGCATTAACAATAATATTTACCTAAAAATGGAGTGTTAAATGCAGCATTATTTATAATGCAAACCTGAAACCTCAAATTTCTGCAAGACAATAGCAATTGTTTTGTATCATTTAAATTTATAGGATTACAATATGGCGAATATTTAAAACTAAATTATATTGCTCATTATGATATTGTAAATGAAGAGTGTTATTTATTTACATCAATTATAATAACATGGAGATTTTCAAAAGTATATTTTAAATCTTGTTTAATTTGGTGAATGTAAAAACTAATTAAAATAATCCAAGTTTGTAATGTATATAAAACGTAAGAAACAGAAGCCAAATCAGTACAGTTACCGGTTTTTACCTAAGTAAAACGCGAAATATTTTTTTTTCGTCGTCCAGTTTGAATCTGAAAGGGTAAGTAAAATTTTTTGTTTACCGTATTTAATATACCGTTTGAAAATATATTGCATTTTATTTTATTAAATTAAATACTAAACTGAAAACTTATCATTTTCTCTGTATGTTGCAAGTCATAATTAAAAAAACAGTATCTAGTACAATAATTTATTAACAATATATCATAACTGATTGGTAATCCTAAATGTACATGATTCATCTTCGAATGCTGATTCATTAATAACCAAACTATAAAAACTCGCACATATACGTATTTAAAGTAAATCTGTTGTAGTAATCCATCCAGTTTCATTAATACCATAATATTTAACAAATAATTCACGTCCTTTTTTGCGTTTTCGCAATACTTTTTCCACTAAATAAATATCTGGAACTCCTCTTTGTAGAAAGACCCCAAAATCGGGTTATCGTTTAAGACCCCAAGCAAATAAGTGATAGGCTTTGTCTGTTGAATTTGTATCCTTTTAAATAATTCCGTTGACCAGTTGAGCAAACAACCTTTATCAAAAACAGTCATATCTAGATATACGCACTATATTACCTATTTTAAGCAAATTGTTTCGGCTTGTAGCATCACTATCTGCGAAAGGTTTAACTCTTTCAGGATGTTTTTCAGCTTCAATTAGGCTCAATCTAGTCGACCGGTGTTTACCATTATTATATTCTTCAATAACTTTAGGTAATATTTGTAACCATCTATAACTTCCTTGTAAATAGAACCTCTGGTACAATTTGTTTTTTACACTCCTAATTAATCTATCCGCCATACTAACTTGGTCGCCGAATGCGTAGAATAATGGTTGGTTTATATTTGTGAATGAGTTTTTTAAACGATTTAATGTAAAATTCCTTGCCTTCATCTGTTTGCAAATTAATCTTTGATGCAATATTCTTATCGTAACATTGTTCTCAGTATAATTTTCATCGCTCCTGTAACTTCTGGACCGGACTTATTTTGTAACGGTTTAGCAATTGCGTATTTCGTAAGCCCAATTAGAATGTACTTGTAACCTTTATTAGCACGAGCGTATGGTTGAAATTCTACCAAGTCAAATTGCATGAGATTATTTTTATAGGATTTAACACTGTGTGCCCGCGCAAAAATTTTTCCGTGTTGGCCTAAACAATTCTTCTACGATTTCTGTTTTACTCATTGCTGGGGGAGTACAGAAGCCAGACTAATCATACCATCATTTTGTAAGTGTATCTTTGGTGTGAGTTCAAGTTTTGGATTGCAATACTTGTTCCTAACATTTTTTGGTGATGCATTATAAATCGATGAAAGTGCGCGACTGAGTTCTTAATCGTTTGTTGCAGATATGGCATGCAAATTCATAAACAACTGTACAAATGCTTAAACATCGTATACAAGTTTATCAAACTTTTCATCTATGTACTGTTTGGTTACAGCATCAGATTTTTCAATAGGAGAACTAAGCTGGATAATTCGTTGATTCCTCGCATTGTAAACTACGGTCTTATGACGAACATCTTCTTTACTTCTTAAACAGTTGGACAATGTATGGTTTACTAGTTTAACTGCAAACATTTTGGTGACCTCAACATTGTCTTCTTTAGGTTCAAGTACATCCACCAATTTCTTACCGCGCAAACTAATTTTTTCCTCTTCTGGTTTGAATACGATGGTACTTTTTTGATTAACGATGTCGTAGTCATTTATAGCATCCGAAACGTTGACAATACGTTTTTGTTGTAAATTGTAACCTTTACCATCTGGTGTAAGCGCAAAACCACGCCCTGGTGGACCTTGTCGTACATCAGCATTTTTGTACTCCGGACGACCGAACCGGTTTATAGGCATTTTGAAACTGAGAAAATTTTAGTAAGATTACTCTATTATATTTTCTTCCCTTAACTCTTTGATTATGGACATCATCTCGTTTATGTTCTCAACGCTTGTGTTACCTGCCTTGTAGGTGGCATTTAGTAATTTTAGTCGATCGATTAATTCGTGAACGTTGTTCCAATGAACGTACTGAATACGACTAGTATTCAATTTTTTGTAAAAACGATTAGGAAGTCTGGCACATTTCTTCTATATCGTTGACGATGACCTTTTTAATTGTCTTCGAAATTCTGTGATATGCGGCAACACATATTTTTGGAATTTTATGTTAGTAGTCGGAAACCCTGCAAGATCATTTAATTTGAATGGATCGAATCGTTTCGTGAAAATTGAAGCTGCTTTAATCATTTCCAGGTAATTTGGTAAATTCCGGTGTAAATTGAAATCACTCTTTTCGTGATCAAGGTTCATATAGGTTAGCAGATTGTACAGTCCTAACGTATCACGATATTTTATATTATTTAATATAATGACACCATTTTCTCGATTTATTTCCCACTTTTTGTTTCCGAACACTCATTTATCATCGTCAGGATCACACCTCACACCATAAACAGATTTGTCTATATTTTCGTCTTCATCTCTGATCAACACGTCCGCATAGTAGGGATGAAACGGTTCTTCGGGAATGGACTGCTTAATTTTCTTTATAGGTACTTCCTTGTTTTCAACTTTAACTTCTCTTGTAGGTAGTTTTTCGGTTATGTCTTGCAAATGGGATGCGGTTACTTGCAAAGGTTCAATCAATTGTTTGTGGACCTTTTTGAATTCTTGTTGCGACGTGGTGTGACCCTTTTTGCACTCCACAAACTTGTTTCGCACAGCATCTTGAATAAGCTGAAGTTTACGTTTATTTGCAATCAAGTCGTTAACGTCCGCCATAATCAATCTCTGATTCACAACCAACCACTTTTTACATCTTCAATACATATATATTGGTCAAAGTTTGTCCTATGGCGTCCTTTATTAATATAAAACTTTTCACAATAGTTATAAACGTATGCTTCAAATCATCGACATTCCAACACCGTAAACACATTTCTTTCAATGTTGAATATGGCATGTCACCACATATGTGACCCGAAAAAATATGTCTAAGATTGGTCTCATCCTGTTTCCACATTGCGATGACGTTTGCGTTGTCTCTTAACCTGTGTTTTAAGGCGCTCACATAAGTTTGGCATAGGTAGAAAGAGTCCATTGCTTTAGGTCTCCCAAACGAGAAAAACTGGGTGATCTTGCTTTGATAGTTTACAGGAATATCGTCAAAAACCATAATTGAATCATTTTTGCATCTTCTGGACCAATCAAATTATCGTGGTTTCCAAATTCGTGGTAACCAATCTTTTCTCATAAAGGTTCAAATACACTTCTTAACAGTTCATACTTTGGCTGATATAAACTTTTAGAAAACACATAGACGTTTTGGAATCTAAGTCTATTCTCATGTAAATGAGATATATTAGAGCGTTAGTTTTTCCACAACTCGATGGTCCGGCAAATATTGCCCTTACATTGTACGGGAACCAAGAACCATGTTTACCAACTTGGGTAGGACTCGAAGGGGTGAATTCGTCAAAATTTGTATTGGAATTTTGAATTTTTGTTTCACAATATCTTTCACATCAACAGGAACATTATTGTTTCTTGCATAATGTTGTTCGAGGTGTCTTCGTAGGGTTCTTCTAGGTATTTTGTACAGTTTGCTTGCATAGCAAGTATTTATCACGCCTTGCTGGATTTCACTTATCGCTTTCGCCAAAGTTTCCTTGGTGTACATCTTTTAAGCAATCGGTTGAAACTAACCTAAATTGACAATTATACACCCTTATATACTTTCAGGAACAGACCACACCTGGGCTCAGATGGCCGTACAGTGTAGTGACCGCACCAGGCCTCTCAAAAATAGATCACAGGCCACACTAAAGTAGATGTGAGGCCGCACAGGTCTTGCAGGTGGCCACACACTTGGGATCATCCAAATTATTTAAAACAAAATAAAATTTTCTAACCCATACAAATTTATTAAAAGTAATGCGAATACATAATATATTATAGATTATTTAATTGTAGAAAAAGATCTATTGACAACTTCTGTAAACGGGTTGTACTCAAACATAGAGTGGTAAATAATTAAAGCATAAACCTTCATCAAAGATTCAAAGTTTCTTGATTATTCTATCTCCATTCGAACGTCCACTGTCGCATCTTTGAGGCACTCAAACTGGTGGCGACAGTCTATTACAAATATGGATCCATCCTTAAACTTGTAGTCCATTAAACATTTATTAGAAGCCTTGTCGGGCAGTATTTTTCCATAAAAGTTGCATACAGCAGGTATGCTGGAGAGTAATCATTCTGCTCGAAATCCAGGTTCATGTAATGTTGAGAAAACGTCTGAGAGTTCAAAAACACTTTGACATTGGGTATATTAGCGTTCGTTAAGCTAGTAGCATTTTCTTCTTTCTTGTCATATTTACCGTTTTGGAGTGCCAGTAATATCCATCTCGCCTTTTCGGCTCCATTCGACACTAATTCTCCACACCTGAGACTTTGATTGAGGTAAAGATGGAAGTTCGTGTAGTTCCCATTTCTTTAATGCCGCAATTATAGATGATTGATTCTGCATTTCGGAGAGCAGCGAAGTCCTGGCAAAGTCGCTTAACGTTATATGCGGAACTTCTCATAAGATACGTTGCATGCTAAAAGTTATTGTATTTTCAGCAGACTTGTAACAATTCACATCAGACTTAGATCTAATTAAAATCAGTTCTTGTGGCATGCTGACGATAGCTTTCTTGTAATCTTCGAAAAATTCGAAAATGGTTTTAAGCGGTATAGCACAACTAAAACGACCATCTTAAAATAGAGATTTTGATTTCCAGCCGGTGTAGACAGACTATAGACTTTGTTTCTGATTCTTCCAGAATCACCAGTCCTTTAATGGTTCGAGTAATCCCAGGAATTCGACACACGTCGACTATTTGACTATTCCCCAACTTGTATTGTATTTCATCAAAGAGAAAGTAGGGGGTATTACTAGTGACTCGTATGCTTTGACTGGGTCTGTTGTTTTATAAACACCCTTACTAAAGATAAAACTTTCGTGCGGGTATGTTATGTTATCGCTGCTTTGCATTTCTATAGAAATTCGATCACTGTTTTTAACGTTTTATGTAAATGGTAAATAGGTATAATAATCCTCCTTTATGATAGTCTCTAGAATTGTGCAAAGACGAATGGAAAAACGGGCGGAGGAAATACTAGGAGAAGACCAATTTGGTTTTAGGCGAAACAGGGGAACACGGGAGGCTATTTTAGCTCTAAGAGTGATAATGGAGAAAACAATAGAAAAGGGGGAAAGCGTGTATATAGGGTTTGTAGATTTGGAAAAAGCTTTCGACAATGTAAAATGGAAAAAAATGTTTGAAATTCTCAAAAAGATTGAATTGAATTGAATTGAAACGTCTTTATTATTAAACTAAATATACATTATAAGAGACAAAGTTTTGATACAAACTGCATCAAGCGCGATTAGGGCCATTAGGCCCTGTCTTACACCTAACTTGCATACAGCTGTACTCTTGAATAAGGTAAAAAATAAAAATAAATAAATAATAAAAGAAATCACTACACACACGCACACACCCTCACACAAACGCACCCTACGCCACACACATGCACACACAACACACACTTACACACATGCACGCACAACTCTCTCTCACACATACAAACCGACGCACACACTCATCGAGCATCAGTTTAGGAAAATGCACTTGCCTCTACACCTGAAAGTTTAAAAGATGTTCCTGCAAGAGTTTACGAAAACGTTGAACGGTCGGAGCCTGCCTAATATCAAGAGGAATAGTATTCCACAAGAGGGAACCGGAAACAAGAAAAGACAAATGGAATGTATGGGTATGGTGTATGGGGATAGATAGCAAGTCATCTCGCCTAGTGTTATAGCGCCGATTTCAAAGAAAAGAAAAATGTTGGCTTAGGTAGAACGGGTTGCGGTTAGAAAGAAGTTTATAGACAAGCACTGCCAAGTGAAGTTTTCGCCTATTGTTTAGTTTAAGCCACGACATTCTTGTATAAAATGGGGTGACTCTTTCCCAATATTTTAGTTCGAAGATAAACCGTTCACAATTATTTTGCGAGCGTTGTAGACGTAAACTTAAATTAGATGAAAGATTGGTATATAATGCATCGCAATAATCGAAATGTGGAAGAATTAATGATTGTACTAACTTTAACTTTAATTTAGTCGGTATAAACCGTTTTAGACGCTTAAGAGTATGCAGAGTAAATAGAACTTTTCTACACACGCTTGATACCTGATCTTTCCATCTGAGGTTTGGATCCAACAGGATACCTAGATTTTTAATTATAGGTGAAAAGTTTATGTTTGATTTGCCAAGCATTAACATGGGAAGATCCATGGACTGAACTGATCTAATTAAATTTTGCGTTCCCAGAAGCAAAGCCTGGCATTTGGCCGGATTTATGGTTAATAAATTATTTTTACACCAATCGTCAACCCTTGATAGATCATCATTAACTGCCTGGAACGCTTCAATTATTTCTGTGGGAGAAAATTGGAAATAAATCTGCACGTCATCTGCATAGCAGTGGTAACGACAAAACTTCAATGTTGTGGAAAAGTCTTGAATGTACAAGCTAAACAAAAGGGGACCGAGTACACTACCTTGAGGTACGCCTGTAACCAGATCAACAGATTGTGAGATGTGACCATTTTCATCTTTAACTTGCTGCGTGCGTTGTGATAAGTATGATTCTACCCAAGAGTTTGCTGACTCTGAAAAATTATTTAGATATTTTAATTTAGTTAAAAGGATGTTAAAGTCAACACTGTTATAGGCTGCACTGAAATCTAATAAAATCAGTAAAGTAAGTTTTTGACAATCCATGGCCTTTCTGACATCATCAGTTACCCGCAAAAGCGCAGTACATGTACTATAATGCGCACGGAAACCCGATTGGTATTTGTCAAGTAATGTGTACTGTTTTAAAAATAACAACATTTGATCCAATGCTAGGTATTCAACGGATTTTGAAAGCACTGGTAAAATGCTAATCGGACGATAATCATCTGGACCTAAAGGGTTTGCTTTTTTTTGGTAATGGTTTAACTATGGAGTGTTTCCATACTAATGGAGAACGAGCAGTGCTAAAAGATGTATTAATTATACTTGTTAAAGATTCTAGAACAATTGGGCAGATCTGTGTAAGCATTGCGCTCGATATTTTATCAAAACCCAAAGCTTTTGATTTAATGCGCAGAACAGACTTGTGGACATCATCGGTCGACACTTCAGTAAACACAAATTGTGGAAATGAAAGGGGCGGTATACTGATTAAGCGATTGATAGTATTCAGTTTAGGTGTATTGTCTTGCATCTGTAATGCAGAAAAATGTCGATTCAGTGTATCTACATGTATGCTGTAAGGCATCTGCAATAATGGTTTTCCTATACCAGCTTTCTTTAAAGCAGCCCAAGTCCTTCGGGAATCGGTATATGAAGCTATAGAATGATAATATTTTAATTTAGAATTTCTGATCAACTGCTTGGTCCTATTACGTATACTTTTGTAACGGTCATAATTCAATGCAGTATTAACTTTCTTATAAAATGCAAGTGCACTGTCTCTCATTCGTCTCATTTCATTAATTTTAGGGGTTAACCACGGAGATTTTGGTCTAGTTACCCTAACTGTTTTAAATGGAGCATGAATGTCAAAAATATTGTTAACAAGTGTATTGAACTTGTGGAGTTTAGCATCAACATCTGCTTCCTCATCGATTTCATGCCAGCTCGCACGTTGTATATCTGTCTGTAGAAGTTCAGAATTAACACTCTTAAAATCCCGGTAAGTAATTAATTTAGGTTGAAATTTATATGTTTTAAGATTGGAATGAGTTATAGGGATAGACGAATAGTACATAGCTTATACAAAGAGCAAACAGCAGTAATAGAATTAGAGCAGGAACGTAGAGAAGTAAACATTAGGAAAGGAGTGAGACAGGGATGTGCCCTATCCTCATTGATTTTTAACTTGTACATAGAAGAGGCAATGAATATTGTCAAATGCAGGAAGACATTTGGAATTACTATGCAAGGACAAAAAATTGATATGCTTAGATTTGCAGATGATATAGCGGTATTAGCGTCTAGCAAAGAATAGTTAGAATCTGCTCTTAATGAAATGGAAACGGTTCTAACAGAGAGATACGGTATGAAAATTAACAAAACCTAAACTAAAGTTCTAGTGTGCAAAGGTGGGGAAAATAAATCAAAAACAAGAATACAAGTAGGTAACACGAACTTACAAGAGGTTAAGGATTTCTGCTACTTAGGAAGCCAAATAACGCAAGATGGGAAAATCACAAAAGATATAAAACAAAGATTAGCACAAGGTCGTGCTACATTTAACAAGAAAAAGCAACTACTGTGCTCAAAAACCACAAACATAGAAACAAGGAAAAGATTGCTTAAAACATATGTGTGGAGCACAGCACTGTACGGATGTGAAGCCCGGACAGTAGGAGAAGCGGACAAGAAAAAGGTAGAAGCCTTTGAAATGTGGTGCTACAGACGTATGATGAAGATATCATGGACAGACAAAGTTAAGAACGAAGAGGTACTAACAATGGTAGGGGAAGAAAGAAATATGTGGAAAACGGTAAAAGATAGGAGAGGTAGGATGATAGGCCACATACTACGGCATGAGGGAATAGTGCGGAATATATTAGAAGCAGAGATCGGAAAAAGAGAAGAAGAGGCAGACCTAGGTTAGACTACTGCACACAGATAGTAAAAGATGTAGGCTGTAGGGGTTTCAGGGAGATGTGTAGGCTAGCCCAGAATAGAAATCAATGGAGGTACGCATCCAACCAATCCCAAGATGGATAAACTAATGACGAAAAAATAACTGTGCTTAAACATGATTGTTTACGCCTTGCCTAATATAAATTAAAGAATGCTCCTCTTATCTCTCGACTGCGATTTGTTACTCGCGCATCGCCAAAGGTGAGCGCTGATTACAACCAATAAGATAAGTAAGTCGACACAGCTCTCTTTTAGAACACAGTCCATTATTTAAATGTCACATTCGCGCCGGTTTGTCGGCATTAGTTAATTGATTAAATAACAACGTGGGTACCTCTATTCCTTTCCTTCATCACCCTCCAACCTAACCAATTATGTATTTAGTGGTGAGTGTAAAGTGATAATTAAACACGGGGTAAGTTTTTTATGCAACCACATTTATTACACATTTTATTACGCATTTTTTGTTATTGTGAACCAGCCGTTTTGCTTAGGCGTGAACATACCTTATTTTTTTGGTCGCTTCGGCCGGAATGCGTGATAGAATTGTCGTCGTGGTTGTAGAGGAGCTTGCTTTATGTTAAATTATTACAAAGTTGCTCTTAAAAGTATTTGAAATAAATTCACTCTTATCGAATTGTATTGTTAACCTCGTAATTGAGTTTGACCTGCATGTTGATAAACGGTTATCAGCACAGGTGTGTTTGTTTATATTTGCATTCAATTTTAATTATAAAATACACTTCAATTCAATTACATATTTGCGTGTAGTTTAAGCTATTCTGAAAATGTCTTTCAACAGCATTTCTTTGCAAGCTCAGCAAGAAGCCTTATTTGGTCGCTTGCAAGGCATTTGGGATTATGCTATTTCCGCAAATGTAAGTAAATTAAACTTATTGGAAGCAAAAATGCAAAGGCTTCCGATTATTGAAAATGCTCTCGAAAAACTACAGGTAGCAATAATAGAATTTAACGCTACTAAAACTGACACCAAACTACATGTAAAATTAAATCTAGCATCTTTCGACGACTTATTTGACGTAGTTCGTGCAAAATATTTAGAATTGAAAGAAAATTCTACAAAATCGGTTTCTGCGGATGCTCTGGCATTTAAGGGCCCATCCGTTGAATGTTTAAAACCCCTAGAAATTCCTGTTTTTGATGGTTCCATTGATAAGTGGAATAATTTCATTACTACTTATCGCAGTGTTGTACACGAAAACAAATCTATTCCAGTCTCATTAAAATATATATATTTTAGATCTTATCTCGATAAGGAAGCATTAAGTGTCGTCTCTGATCTAGCGTTAGATCCCAATTTGTATGAGCAAGCATTTAAAAAACTTGTAGACCGCTACGACTCCCCACGCAGAATTGTTAATTTTTTTTGAATAAAATTCTTCAATTTATATCTTCTGGTTCCTTATCAAATTTCATAAATACACATTTCAACGCAGTAAGCACTTTGAAATCTGCCCCCGACGTTGAAGATTTATCGGACTTTATTTTATTTTCTCTATGTTATCGTAATTTGGATCCTAAATTACAACATGCATTTGATGCACGCGCGGATTCTAATGTGCCAACTTGTGCTAAGTTGTTCGAATTTTTAACCGCGCAGAATAAAACCTCAGAAATGCACGAAGATGTTCAAGCCTTTAAACCCGTCAACGTAAATATGCCACCGCGCTTCAAACATAATCTAAATAAGTCTTTTTTTGTAAAAGAATCCACTAACGATGCGCAAATAAAATGCGATCGTAATTCGTGTCCCTATTGTAATGAAGGGCATATAATTTACGCGTGCAAAAACTTTCAAAAATTTAATGCTTCCGATAGATACACCGCGGTGAAAAGAATGTTGCGTTGTTTTAAATGTTTAGGCAATCATATTAAGGGCTGCAACTCTAAAGGAAGATGCGGGTTATGTAGCTCGAGATATCATCACACCTTTTTGCATAATGCATCTCCTGTCTCGACTTCGGGACCGATAACCCCTGTGACCCCTTCCACATCCGATAAGAAAGAAACAGTTTCTACGTGCAATGTGTCTAATAATCCTAAAAATAATACAGTGCTTTTAGGAACGATTCAAGCTAAGATTCGGGACATCAATGGCGATTTTCAACCTGTAAGGTGCGTTCTTGATTCAGGGTCCCAAATCAATGCGATCACTTCTGCTTGCGTGCAACGGTTGGGACTTAAACATGTTCGCAATCACAGTAAAGTGTGTGGACTAGCCAATGCCGCTGTTAATTCTAAAGGGCTAGTCGATTGTTTTCTACTTTCCAATTATGCAGATCAACGAATAAATTTTTGTGCCTCTATTCTGCCAAAACTTACAGGTAATATCCCTGGTTGTTCTTTACCACGTGGAATTTATGAACGATTTAAACATTTACCCTTGGCTGACCCTAATTTCCATGTATCCGCTCCGGTAGAAATATTATTAGGAGCGGACATTTGTTGTAGAACATTATTTTCGGATAACGCAAATAACCGTCTTGGTAAACCTCTAGCGATTGACACTATTTTTGGATACGTGTTATTGGGACAGGTGCCTTCTCCGCAAGGACCGTCAAACGCTACTTTGCTTTGTATAATGTCGCAACCTCTTGAAAGCGAAGTAAAAAATTTTTGGGCGCTCGAAGAAGTCTCGCAACCTCCTGCTGTGAATATTGACGACAATTATTGTAAAGCACATTTTGTTAGTACCCACTCTCGCGATGAAACTGGTCGTTACATTGTAGCCCTACCCTTCAAGGATAATGCCGAACCTCTAGGGCGCAATCGTGAAATTGCTTATAACAGTTATCTAAATTTAGAACGGCGACTTCGGAATTCAACCGAAAATCAAAAAGTTTATAATTCATTTCTCAAGGAATATCTATCTCTAAATCACACGAATGTTGCTCTGCAACCCTCCGATTATATTTTACCAAACCACGGCATTCATAAAACCACAAGCAGTACTACTAAACTACGAGTGGTGTTTAACGGATCTGCTAATGATTCGACCGGTAAGTCCCTCAATCAACGTCTTTACGCTGGTCCGAAACTGCAATCAGGTTTGCCCGAAATAATATTTTATTTCGTTCCCACAAAATAGCACTTTGTGCTGACATACGAATGATGTACCGCCAAATTTTAGTACGTACACAAGATAGAATATACCAACATATATTCTGGCGACCCTCCTCGACAGCGGAGTTCAAGAGTACGAATTGAACACGCTTACTTATGGTCTTACTCCATCCTCTTTTATTGCGCAACGCGTGTTAAAACAATTGGTGATCGACGAAGGACAACAATTTCCTCTAGCATCTGCGGCCTTGCTGAATCACACGTATATGGACGATGTGATTTCAGGAGCCATGTCCGTTGCGGCAGCTCAGCAGCTGCGATCTGAATTAATAAAATTGCTGTCTTTGGCCAATTTCAGTTAAGAAAGTGGTCCAGCAATGACAACTCTCTTTAAATCAATTCCAGGAATCTGAATTAGAACCCTCCGTAGCATTTTCTGATGAAATCTCTGGTATCAAAATATTGGGACTAGTTTGGAACCCGAATTCTGATAATTTCACCTACTATGTTGTTCCTTTCGAAGGGAATATTTCAAAACGTTCCGTTCTTTCATATATGGCTAAAATTTTCGACCCCCTCGGCTGGTTGACTCCGGTGGTGTTTTTAATAAAACATTTTTTACAACAATTATGGGTACAACGTTTAGGTTGGGACGACACGCCGGACACCGACTGGTGTTTGAAGTGGGAGAAAATTTGTTCCTCCTTACTGAATTATCAAATTTGAAAATTCCTCGCTGTTTGTTTTAGACTCGGGACAGTACCGACTTTTAGGGTTTTGCGATGCCAGTGAGAAGGGTTATGCTGCATGTGTTTTCTACATGGCACGACTTCAGATAACACGAATTGCCATCTCCTACAAGCTAAAAGTAAAATTTCACCCTTAAAATTTCTTTCAATGCCCCGTATGGAATTATTAGGTGCTGTTTTGTTATCTCGTCTAGTATATTCTATAATTTCTAATAAATTTCCTTATCCCTTAAAGGAAATAAGATTATTCACCGATTCTCAAGTGGTACTAGCGTGGATTAACACTCCTTCTTATTTATTAAAAACATTTGTTGCCAACCGCGTGGAAATTATTTTAGAATACACTGCCATTCAACAGTGGTACCATATTTCTGGTGAAACCAACCCCGCCGATATGGCTTCTCGTGGTCTTATTGCGCACCAGTTGATTGACAACGATATCTGGTGGCATGGCCCATCTAACTGTAGCGATCTAATTACGGCTTCCAGGAATTTGGAATCTCCCCCTTCTCTAGAAATTCTTCCAGAAATAAAATCTCCCCCTAATATATTAGTTACTTCTACACAAAAAAGTTGCACTCAATTTTTGGATAAATTTTCTTCTCTCACCTTGCTCCAGCGTACTGTGGCATATGTAAACCGTTTTATTTACAATTGCAAGAACTCTGATAAAAAATCATCAGGCTCTCTTTCTTCTGATGAATTGCATATCTCATTGATAGCTATCATAAGAGTTACGCAACAGCAGTTCTACGACGAAGAAATAAATCAACTAAATTTTAACAAGGGTTGTTCTAAACAACTCCAAAAATTGTCAACCTTTATTGATTCGCTAGGTCTTGTTAGGGTGGGCGGACGTTTGCGTCACTCCCTATTGTCTTATGATAACAGACATCCCTTTCTATTACCGAAACAAGCCACTTTATCGCGATTATTGTGTGATAATTATCACCTTTTATCTATGCATTCAGGTGCATACATGACGCAATCACTTATTCAGCAAAGATTCTGGATTATTGGAATACGTTCCTTAGTTTCTTCAGAGGATCCATAAATGCGTTGTTTGTTCGCGCTTCCGTGCGACAACTGCTCAACCATTCATGGCCGATTTACCCCCTTTCCGTGTTCAACTGTCCAGAACATTTACTCATGTGGGAGTAGATTTCGCCGGCCCATTTATGATCAAGTCTTCTAATCGTCGTAATGCCCCGGTGTCTAAAACTTATTTATGCATATTTATTTGTATGTGCACCAGAGCGGTGCACCTCGAGGTAGTGTCAGAGTTATCTACCGAAGCGTTTTTAGCTTGTCTGACAAGGTTTACAGCTCGTAGAGGAATTCCTGATGTTGTTTACTCCGATCAGGGTAGAAACTTTCTTGGTGCCTCGCGGTCCCTCAAGGAAGCTATCATATTCCTTAAATCCAACAACGATAAAATTTTCGCCGCTTTAGCCTCCCGCCATATCAAGTGGCAATTTAATCCTCCATACTCCTCAAATTTTGGCGGAATTTGGGAGTCTGGAGTGAAATCGGCAAAAGCCTTATTAGTTCGTACTTTAGGTACACGCCCTCAAACTTTTGAGGAACTATGTACAATTTTTTCTAGGGTTGAAGCAATACTCAATAGTCGCCCTCTTTGCCAGTCTTCCGATCCTAATGACGGTACGGATTATCTGTCGCCTGGTCATTTTTTAATAGGCGGTCCCCTTTTATCTCTACCTGAAATTACTATTCCGGAGGAAATAACTTTGCGTTCCCGTTGGCAGCGATTGTGTCAGGTTAATCAATCCATTTGGCGTCGGTGGTCGAACGAGTATCTCCACCAACTCAACCAACGTAACAAATGGCATTGCCCCACCATATTGCCCAAGGTAAATGATGTGGTCATAATTAAAAATTTAAATACTGCCCCCTTGTGTTGGCCTCTTGGCCGTATTGAA